>JAWQFJ010031712.1:7500-10154 GCA_034096865.1 Theodoxus fluviatilis | reverse complement strand
CTGTGATTATTAGAAACTAGCCATGGCCTCCTAAACGTCGACGTCATGTGCTCCATGAATGTTGCAACCATATGGTATTGGTTTTGATTCAAAGATGACACGCACACATGTGTACGTTGAAACTCTTTTCCATACGATCAAGATTGGTATGATGAAAAATTTACTCTTATCCAATTACACGAAAAATAATCCTGTCCCTTCATTATACACTCCTCGCGTACGATTTCTTTGGATACATCCTTTCGCCACGTTGACGCTCCATTCCTAACCCGCAAATGTTGGTCCATTTTTTAGTTTAATTCTGATCTATGGATACTTACCACTGTGCCGTGACGTGAAGAGCGCGTTACGCTCATGAGCAATGTAAAACCATCTACATTCAGCAACTCATGATATACACGTACAGTAATAGGAAAAGCTTTATGGAAAACTTGGATGAAACCGGACCTGCAATTTGGAAAGAAGAAGAAACGAAACGAAACGAAACAACAACAAAAAAGTTCATCGCAGCGAGTACAATATGCAAGGGAAAAGACAGACGACAGAGACGAAAAAAAAACCCACGAAAAAACCCCACACACAGAACAACGTCAGAACTCATTATTTTTAGTAATAGGTGGTGCCAGTGCCAGTGCTTTCTTTCCCCGAGAAATGCGGACTAAAAGTTTTGTTTAAAAAAGTTGAATAAAAGAATCTTTTGAAGTTTCCCCATCATGTAATGTGACGTCGTTGTTTGATTAAAACTAGTAATAAATTAAATATAATACAATGTTTATTTTACGTTCAGTGTTCATCAGCAATGATTTCGTGATGTGGACAAACGGAGAGCACCTTCTCAAATCATGCGTACGATTTTGTGCATAGCACAACATCACCGTAATTCCCTAAGAAATTCCGTATTTAATACTGCCATCCACCTAAACGCATCAAATTCCTTTGCTGGGTTTTCGTTTTAAAACCTAGAAACTTATATGACAAATATCGCAAATCACGTCAATGTTCTTTGCTGGTCTGAACAGACGGCAATGTGGTACGTTGGTATATCATCTCCGCTTTAAATGTCTTATTATCTTCGTCCCTTACATACGCATGCACGAAAACACACACACAACACACACACACGCACGCAAATACACACACAAACTCGCACGCACGCACGCGCACACACATGCACGCACACGCACACACATGCACGCACGCTCGCGCGCACACACACGCAACACACAAACATATGCACACGCTCATACGAACGAACGCACGCACATGCACACACGCAAACACACACTCATGCACTCCCAAACAAAATATTCCTGACAAGTACTTTTGCTTCTTTTCATGATCCTCATTAGAGAAACAAAGCGAATGATCTGTTAGTAGTCTTTGTGTATCCAACATGAGTGTCCAACAAAACGTAATGCGTTCGTGAGCAACATCATTAAAGGGGGAAACATTTGTGACGAGTAATACGCTACAATTATTTTTTGCCAAGACCCACAATGTCTCAAATTTCAGTTTTTAAAAATCGCAAAACGTACCACAACCAGATAACGATTTTCTCACAAAACTCAAACAGAGCAGTTAACAGCCACGCAAAAGCGCGAACATCAGTCAGAAAAAAAGCTTGATTTCATAAGTTTGGAGTGAAAACAAAGTCGGTGCTCTGTATGCAGCAGTTTCCAGATTGGTGGTATTTGTCGTTTAGTTCATTAATAGATAATTTCGTGTGGCAAGTAGAACACATGCTAGAGATCCATGATACGTCTAAATGGGAAAACATTAAAATCCCAGAACAGCGACCAAAATCTCAAACAATTTGGAAACGCACTGGGTGAGAGACAGTCCAAGAGACACTTTCTGCACACGAGATCAGCAGTCACGTTCTTTGAGGCAATGACAATCACATTCGTAGACATTTTGGGCAGAAATTCATTGTCTGCATCGTTAACATTACTGCATGTTGACTGCAAGTTCAAAGGAGACGTCCATACGTTGATATCAACTCTGAAAATGCCGGACCTTTTCTGTCATTCTGTTTCAAGGAATTCAAGGATCGCTAATCAGGCTTTGCTTTCAGGTTAACTATTTACCCGCGCTTCCCTTTACACTCGCACAGATGCACACACATACTCGCATGCGAGTGACAGACAGTTTACTTTGACCACATTTTGTCCATTCCTGTTGATCTGCCTTTCCCCTCCTAAAATCTGCTCACTGATTGTCTAAATCTGCCTTCGCACACTGTAAACAGCAATGCGACCCTGACTATGTATAGGATCCAACTACCAAGTTTGAACTACTATCTTCACAGATTTGCTTCGTTGAGGTATACAGTTTTGGGACATTGACAGGCCTTGCGGGTTGGCTGAAGGGTGGTCAGACGGCAGTGTCCGAACATTTGGGTGCACATGAGGGGGCTTGTGTGGTAGAGATGAGGTAGCACTTCTCGTTTGGCCGGCTCGACTGGGGCCTCTTGACCATGACGTACATGGAGCACCTCGTGGGAAAGCGCAACCGAAACATCCTGGCCATGTCCCGTTTGAAGTTCGAGTTGAACCATCCGTACATGACCGGGTTCACGCAGACGGAGAAGAAGGCAATGAGCATGCAGAGCGCATGCAAGAGAGGAAAGTCGACGTTTCTGAACAGAAGGCGGT
>JAWQFJ010031711.1:7500-10020 GCA_034096865.1 Theodoxus fluviatilis | reverse complement strand
CGTCAAGTGCTCCATGAATGTCGCAACCATATGGTATTGCTTTTTGATTCAAAGATGTCACGCACACATGTGTACGCCTCGCGTACGATTTCTTTGGATACATCCTTCGCCACGTTGACGCTCCATTCCTAACCCGCAAATGTTGGTCCATTTTTTAGTTTAATTCTGATCTATGGATACTTACCACTGTGCCGTGACGTGAAGAGCGCGTTACGCTCATGAGCAATGTAAAACCATCTACATTCAGCAACTCATGATATACACGTACAGTAATAGGAAAAGCTTTATGGAAAACTTGGATGAAACCGGACCTGCAATTTGGAAAGAAGAAGAAGAAACGAAACGAAACGAAACAACAAAAAAGTTAATCGCAGCGAGTACAATATGCAAGGGAAAAGACAGACGACAGAGACGAAAAAAAAACCCACGAAAAAACCCCACACACAGAACAACGTCAGAACTCATTATTTTTAGTAATAGGTGGTGCCAGTGCCAGTGCCAGTGCTTTCTTTCCCCGAGAAATGCGGACTAAAAGTTTTGTTTAAAAAAGTTGAATAAAAGAATCTTTTGAAGTTTCCCCATCATGTAATGTGACGTCGTTGTTTGATTAAAACTAGTAATAAATTAAATATAATACAATGTTTATTTTACGTTCAGTGTTCATCAGCAATGATTTCGTGATGTGGACAAACGGAGAGCACCTTCTCAAATCATGCGTACGATTTTGTGCATAGCACAACATCACCGTAATTCCCTAAGAAATTCCGTATTTAATACTGCCATCCACCTAAACGCATCAAATTCCTTTGCTGGGTTTTCGTTTTAAAACCTAGAAACTTATACAGGGTGACACACAAAAAAGTATCATCACCAAAATTCAAATAACTTTTGAAATTGTACTCAGATCAACACAACACTTTGGTGACATTAGGTCAAGTCTATGTAGCAGATATTCCTAAAGTTTCACATCTGTACTTCAAAAACTCTCTGTGTCACTGGCGATCCAAAATGTGCTCCAAGTGTGCTCCCTGGTGCTGCGAACACACTTGGATCCGTTGTGCAAAGTTCGCCTCTCGCACTCCTCCCTTGGGATCGCTCTTATGGCTGCTGTGATTGCTGCCTTCAGGTCTGGGATGGTCTGGGGGTTGTTTACATACACCCTATCCTCTAGGTATCCCCACAGATAAAAATCTGGGGGGTTCAAGTCCGGTGAATGCGGCGACCACTCTGGGTCACATCTGCGGCTGATCAGTCGGTCAGGGAAACACTGCCATAGCAGGTGTAAGCTTTTGTTTAATCTGTATTCTGTAAGGATACAAGTGGAGTTCTGAGATCAAAATTCTCCTCACGGACTCCCGGTTGATTCCAAGATCTTGACTTCGACGACGCACAGACTTGTTTGGGCTGCGGGCAACAGAGTCTCTGACTGCAGCAACGTTGGGTGGTGTCCGTGATGATTTTGGTCGCCCAGAGTATGATTGTCAGTTAGTGTCTTTACCATTTAAGCTTAGCACAGTCCCATGGGTTCTGAACTTGTTGACCCAACTGTAGATCGTCCTGTGGAGAGGAAATTCCCGACATCCGAACCGTTGTCTGAATTGCAGCTGAGCTGCATGAATAGACTTCAGCCGAAAATATGCCTCGACTATAAATGTCTTTTGCTCAGTGGTCCAAGGCATCTCGAAGTTCCACTTTGGTACACTCACAGAGCAAGGCTTCTTCTTGATGAATCTAAAAAAATTAAAAGAATTGATTGAATATTTCAAAAGTTATTCAAGTTTAGGTGATGATACTTTTTTGTTGTCACCCTGTATGACAAAATATCGCAAATCGCGACAATGTTCTTTGCTGGTCTGAACGAACACATGCACGCACATGCACACACGCAAACACACACTCATGCACTCCCAAACAAAATATTCCTGACAAGTACTTTTGCTTCTTTTCATGATCCTCATTAGAGAAACAAAGCGAATGATCTGTTAGTAGTCTTTGTGTATCCAACATGAGTGTCCAACAAAACGTAATGCGTTCGTGTCCAACATGAGTGTCCAACATGAGTGTCCAACATGAGTGTCCAACATGAGTGTCCAACATGAGTGTCCAACATGAGTGTCCAACATGAGTGTCCAACAAAACGTAATGCGTTCGTGAGCAACATCATTAAAGGGGGAAACATTTGTGACGAGTAATACGCTACAATTATTTTTTGCCAAGACCCACAATGTCTCAAATTTCAGTTTTTAAAAATCGCAAAACGTACCACAACCAGATAACGATTTTCTCACAAAACTCAAACAGAGCAGTTAACAGCCACGCAAAAGCGCGAACATCAGTCAGAAAAAAAGCTTGATTTCATAAGTTTGGAGTGAAAACAAAGTCGGTGCTCTGTATGCAGCAGTTTCCAGATTGGTGGTATTTGTCGTTTAGTTCATTAATAGATAATTTCGTGTGGCAAGTAGAACACATGCTAGAGATCCATGATACGTCTAAATGGGAAAACATTAAAATCCCAGAACA
>JAWQFJ010031709.1:12500-18811 GCA_034096865.1 Theodoxus fluviatilis | reverse complement strand
TTGCTTTGTATTGTTTGTTTTTTCGTTTATTTTTTGTTGTTGGCATTACATCCTTCTGTTTATGTGTTGAATACTCTGCATTGTGATGTTGTGTGTGATACACTCGTCGCTTTATGACATTGCAATTTACAATTGCTATGATGCTGTTGCATGAGAGGACCTGAGAGAGAGGAAAAGAAAAGTTTAGAAGAGAAGAGAGAGGAAGAAAAAGAGTTTTAAATAAACTCCAAAACAGACGGATTTGCCATTTGGGCATTTCATTGCTGTTTCCCTGGTAGGGGGCCCCCTTGGCTACGCTCAGGCCCTAAACAGCCGCCACGTTTATGTTTTCGCTTTCCGAAGAAAAATCTAATTAAAAATTTTTAAAACAGGAAGAACAAAGCAAGCAAGACCGGTTGTTGATTTTTGGGGTGTAATCATGTCCTTTTTTTTTTACACTTGTTGCATGCAGATATGAGGTCGTAGGAAATTAGGTTGTCTTCTTGTTGATGTGGGTCGTTTGCCGCGTTGCTTACTTATCCATCCATCCATCCATCCATCCATCCATTCATCCATCCATCCATCCATCCTAGTCTAGTCTAGTCTAGTCTAGTCTAGTCCAGTCCAGCCCAGTCCAGTCCAGTCAGTCAGTCAGTCATTCAGTCAATTTCCCCCACCCCCCCTCTCTCTCTGATTCTCTCTCTCTCTCTCTCTCTCTCTCTCTCTCTCTCTCTCTGCTTGCCTGCCTCCCTGCCTATCTACCTGCCTACCTACCTGCCTACCTACCTGTCTGTCTGTCTGTCTGTCTGTCTGTCTGTCTGTCTGTCTGTCTGTCTGTCTGTCTGTCTGTCTGTCTGTCTGTCTGTCTGTCTATAGGATAAGAAAGTGTTCAGAGATTGCTTTATACACTTCCGAATAGGTATTAGTGATCTTTGTGTACATAAGCTAAGGTACTCCTCAAATGTCGACGATACTTTGTGTCCCGGTTGCCGAGAGGTATTTGAAGATGAGCGGTATTTTGTTTTGGGTTGCCCGGCTTTGTCTGAAATGCAGGGCAGATATTTGGCACATAATGTTGATTAGCAAAGCACAGATCATTTTGTACATCTTATGTTAAATAATGAAGCGAGAGCGATTGCCACCTACTTGTACCATGCACACAGACAGCGGGAAGATGCGGTGCATTCTGTGGCAAGTAATTCATTTTTCGTAGAATGAAGAAACGCTTGGGATGTGCGAGAATACTTCTCTCGCCAATGCACTGATATCAATGTTAATTTATTCAATTGTAATGGCCCGCTGGCCTGCACAATAAACAAGTTCGTTCGTTCGTTCGTTCGTTCTCTCTCGTACTACACTTGAATAGTTTGCCTCAAGGGCTGAATGTAAGAAATAGGCACTACTGCCGAATTCACTACCGTTCTAAAATAAAGTTCGTTCGTTCTCTCTCTCTCTCTCTCTCTCTCTCTCTCTCTCTCTCTCTCTCTCTCTCTCTCTCTCTCGGCAGCAGCCATGCACGGAAGCCATGATTCGCGCGTCGTTGCACGACTCTCGCTTGTCTCCGCGTACGCGCCTCGATCAAGACTGGTTGCCACATAGCATGAAAACGTTTTTAAAATGTTTTAATTTGGTTTGAATGGTTTGATTTACGTTTACGGTTCACAATGAAACATTAAAAAAACGTTTTAGAAATGTCGACGCAAAAACTGTTTAAATGCAAACTTTAAAAAAAAGTTTTATAAATGTTGACGCAAAAACAGTTTGAATGCGAACTTCTTTCAAACATTAATTAAAGCTATGTTGCCTATAACCTGCCCTGCACATATGCATGCAATGCAAACCTGCAATTATAGGTCCGAATGAAAAACATTATATATTTTTTAATATCGCCCATGTGTCCTGCTACCCTTTCTCGAGTTATGTATTAAACTGACACAGGTAACTTTGTTGAATATCTGTTTGAAAGTCCTCGGACTCTAGCTTGAACTATTATAGCCCAGCGCGGCGAGTGAAAATCAAGCCAGTCTTACTGCGAGCTGCCGAGGTCAAAACATAGGTTGCTCCTACAAGAGGCCTGTAACACAGGCCCGGCCCCTGGGCCTTGGAGCTAGAAACTGGAGAGGGGTGTTTTTGCCAGCCTGCCGCATTCCTATAGCTATCTTCCCGCTCATTTACTGGAACGCCTGCAGCTGCCTTGGTGAACTCGACAGTTTTTCATCTGACAATGACACCAAATTTATCAGGTTAAGTGGCTCTTAATTATATATGTATTCTCATTATTAATTGGTCTTAATTGTCTATTGGTGTGTCTATCTGTCTGTGTCTGCCTGCCTGCCCCCCCCCCTCTCTCTCTCTCTCTCTCTCTGTCTCTCTGTCTCTCTTTTTCTCTCTCTCTCTCTCTCTCTCTCTCTCTCTCTCTCTCTCTCAAACTCTCTCTAATTGTTATGATATTTGCATTTCTTTCTTGTCAAATTCTGAAATAAATGTATGTTTATGTCAATAGAGAAATCCTTGTTTTGTCCTGATGTATTACTAATCTGAGCACATCCTCCAGAACTTGCTTTTTGTGCCATTATATGTTTGAAAAACATTTTCATGTTTTCCAGAAACATTTGATTAATATGGTCAGAAAACGTTTTCTAAATGTTTTCCAGTGCATGTCATTCACGTTTTAGAAACGTTTCTGGTAAACGGAAAAGAAACAAAATTCAAACCATTACCAAAAAAAATTAAAACGTTTTAGATTGGTTTGATTTTGGTTTGATTTTCGTTTGCAAGAAACGTTTCTAAAACATTAATAAAATGTGCAAGAAATGTGCAAACGTTTTTCAAACGTTTCTGGAAAACATTTTTAAAAATGTTTTTAAAACGTTTTCATGCTATCTGGGGTCGTCCTTTTGATGTGTTATAATTTTGCAACAGGCCGGAGGCCTACGCAATAAATGTTTCGTTCGTTCGTTCGTTCGTTCTCTCTCTCTGTCTCTCTCTCTGTCTCTCTCTCTCTGTCTCTCTCTATCTCTGTCTCTCTCTCTCTCCTCTCTCTCTCTCTCTCTCTCTCTCTCTCTCTCTCCCCCCCCCCCTCTCTCTCTCCCTCTCCCTCTCTCCCTCTCCCTTCCCTCCCCCCCCCCCCCCCCCGCTCTCTCTCTCTCCGCTTGCAGGAAGAGAGAGTGAGAGAGAGAGTGAGATAAATATATATCTCACTCTCTCTCTCTCACTCTATATCTCTGTCTGTCTGTCCGTCCGTCTGTCTGTCTGTCTGTCTGCCTGTCTGTCTGTCTGTCTGTCTGTCTGTCTGTCTGTCTGTCTGTCTGTCTGTCTCTGTATGTCTGTCTGTCTATCTGTCTGTCTGTCTGTCTCTCTCTCTCTCTCTCTCTCTCTCTCTCTCAGGGATCTATATCGAAGTGCTTAAACACGCCATGCACGGTCCCGCGCTCTCACGCTGCATGGTGACATCCATCAAACAGTGTGTTATGAGTCACAGAATATTTCCCAGAGCCAAGCTTTGTTTGCTAGAACTCGCTGTGGGTATTTCTCCTGGAGGAGCAGCATGGGTCAGGCATATAGCTAGTCTTGCGTCCATTCAAGCAGGGTCATTCATGAAGTCAGCAACAACTGTAATGGCTTTGGCATTGCGTGGGGAAAAGACCTTGAAACACGGCTTCTCAGCTGTCTAGGAGGAGAGAGAGAGAGAGAGAGAGAGAGAGAGAGAGAGAGAGAGAGAGAGAGAGAGAGAGAGAGAGAGAGAGAGAGAGAATTTATTTTGGCCGACGACTCATCATGGTTATAACATGCATACATTGAGTTAATAGTATCAAAACGATTTTAAAACATGCGGAGATTAATCCGTACCAGAAACGTTAAAACATGTACAGTTTTACAGAATAGACATTTTCATGAAACTGCAAGTACGAGACTCATGGTGGAGCTCACAATGACTCATGAGGCATAGTCTCTCAAAGGCCAAAGCAACAATCATGCACACGTTGAGATGACTGTGACAAAATGTGCCTCACGCTTTGGTTTCAATTAGCAATGAGAGAGTTTGGGCTTGTCTGACGTGGCGCCCTTTTCCCCACAGCTACCATCGCAAGCACTGCCTCCTCTTCGGATATGGATGCGTCCAGCTTAACATCATCGATATTTTGTTCAACATTACACTTTTCGACCCCAGTTGTGAGTCATCTATGAATGCTGAAGAGGTTTTTTAAATGGTCTTTCCAGTCTTCAAGGGCAAAGGCGGTTTGATCATTCTTTATTCTTGAAGCGGATCGTACCAGAGGCCTGAGGACAGACCGTACGTGACACATGCTCTGAAAATGCTTTTCTTCTTATCTCGTATTAAATTTTGATAGAAATGTCAATGCTGTACATGGTTTTGTTTGTCTACACCTGCACTAGTTTTTCTAAACAGGAGACCTTTTCTCGCTAACTGCTTTGCATTCCAGTAATCAGAATCGAACCACTTAGGCTGGTCACTGCCCCTTCACTGCTTTGTCTTGCATTATATAATATTATAAGTTCAGGGCAGCAGATGGGCACCTGAAACTTCAACCAGGTGTGGCCCTCTCCCCGAGAGTGTCAGGAAGTTTAAAGGACCGAAACACTTGTCGACGGGGGCTCTTCCTCTGAAGACTGTCTGCTGCCTCTCTCCGTTGGGAGTTTCTTGCAACTATTGCATGCTCTCAGCACTATTGCATGCTCTCAGCACTATTGCATGCTCTCAGCACTATTGCATGCTCTCAGCACTATTGCATGCTCTCAGCACTATTGCATGCTCTCAGCACTATTGCATGCTCTCAGTACTATTGCATGCTCTCAGCACTATTGCATGCTCTCAGCACTATTGCATGCTCTCAGCACTATTGCATGCTCTCAGCACTATTGCATGCTCTCAGCACTATTGCATGCTCTCAGTACTATTGCATGCTCTCAGCACTATTGCATGCTCTCAGTACTATTGCATGCTCTCAGTACTATTGCATGCTCTCAGCACTGTTGCATGCTCTCAGTACTATTGCATGCTCTCAGCACTGTTTCGCAACGTCTCAGTACAATCCTGTACAGCGGTATCCACATCTGTACCTAACATAAGGTGGGCTAGCTCATGGCATGCTGTAAAGTGGGGACCTTGCAATTTACATTTTACATCTGAAGATTTATCTATGTCTCAAACACGCTGACGTAGTCTCTTTTCTCTGGGAACGACTTGAGCGAATCTTTACAGATACGCCAATGCCCATTTCTAAGGACACGTGACTTTAGAAAATTGTTTCCTCCTATTAGATTTGCACGTAGGTTACTTTCGTTGACACTCATTAAACACGCTTTGACCATGTTGAGAAATATACATTAGGTTCTCCATTCTGTCTTTTTGTACGCTGCCACTGAGTATATACATATGAAATATCCTGCAGAATTTCTGATTAAAATATCTCCAAAGTTATTCGTGCAATTATCTTGGGAAGTGCGGTTTGTAGCTATTACAGAACATAAACAGTCATTTGAAAATGTGGTAGTCCATTCATCACCATTGTCATCATCTATGTCGCTACGTACATTACAGTTGCCCGTGCTAGCATTGAAATACACGCATATCAATATAGCAGCTTTAGGGTAACGTTCCTGTCATCCTAGTATTTCATCCAGCGGCAGAATGTTACAGTGCACTTATTTATATCAGTGTAGTAAGAAGAGAGCATTGGTGGTATGCAAACGCCGATTATTAAGAGATCATTTTCATTAAAGTTTGGAAATCTTATTATTACCGTATTTTTCTGATTACATACGAATTTATGTGCGTGGTGACTGACACACTTCTTGACTAAGATTGCCACTTCTTCAGATCGATGTCCATAGAAGGACAGTTTCTGTGCTGGAGAATGAAAAACATAATAGTCCTGAAAATGAATTTCAAATCGATAGTTAGCGATGAGAAAGGCTCTGCAAAACAACATACATTAAAGGTTTCAACATACTGCAGAAAACCTGGCTCGCCCAATCTTGAAGCCAGGCCTTCGAAGTTCCAGCGAACAATACTCGGTCTCGTTCTCCAGCGGGACGTGCGCCTCTGCGTACCGTCACGTTGATCGCCTAGATTTGAGGTGGGTCGTCGATCGACTGTCCAGTCAGGGTGGTGTCGCATGGTCTCTCGTCCGAAGTGTTCGCGGGGCGTCTCAGTCTCCCCTGCCGTACTCTGGTTGGATTTTGATCGCCAACAGAGGGAGCTGGCGAGTCACCGCTATCAGCCCCGCCTTCACACACACAGCAGTCTCGAAAGTCCTCGTCAGGTGTATTGGTGTTAGGTTCCTCCCTCCGATGTTACTGCCGGTGCT
>JAWQFJ010031709.1:0-7500 GCA_034096865.1 Theodoxus fluviatilis | reverse complement strand
GCAAAGACCGAGACACCACTACACTGTGCAAGCAAAGACCGAGACACCACTACACTGTGCAAGCGAAGACCGAGACACCACTACACTGTGCAAGCAAAGGACATTATAATACTACACTTTACAAGCAGACCCCTGTGGGTTGGGGGTCAGAATAGACCCACTGCAACTCCCTACGCGATTTCTAAGAGGCGAATAATTAGGAACATCGTGCCTTTATCATGTTCTCGTACTCCAACCTGTCCTTGTGATTTTTGAGATGAGTTGCTTTACACAGCCTACACAGACTAATCGGCGGTAACACCTCATTCATCCCATCGTATCTGTACCAGCGTCATGAAGACAGCAAGGAACTTACGGCATAATGCATCGTGACATACATACGCTTCGCGCATTGTCATGCTTCCCTACCTGGACGTCACTTTCCCTTTGGTTCCAGTAAATGCATCGCCTTTTGAAGAAACATGTGCGTCGTTCGGGCATTCAACACTGGCGTGAAAATATATATAGTATTCAGCGTTTTATTGCTCCGCGCCGTTACTCATACACAACTTTCTCATGCACAGACATTCTTTCATACACTCGCACAAATCCATATACATGTACACACAAAAATACACCCACTCACACTTACATCGTACGACCCGGCCCCTTCACCCCACTCCACCCCCTCCTCCCGCACCTAACTCTACCCACCCCGCCCCACCCCCTCCCCCCGCACCCAACTCTACCCACCCCGCCCCACCCCTTCCCCCGCACCCAACTCTACCCACCCACCCCACTCCCTCCCCCCGCACTCAACTTTACCCACCCCACCCCACCCCCTCCCCCCGCACCCAACTCTACCCACCCCACCCCACCCCCTCCCCCCGCACCCAACTCTACCCACCCCACCCCCTCCCCCAGCACCCAACTTTACCCACCCCACCCCATCCCCTCCCCCCGCACCCAACTATACCCATCCCACCCCCCCCCCTCCCCCCGCACCCAACTCTACCCACCCCATCCCCTCCCCTCCCCCCCGCACCCAACTCTACCCACCCCACCCCCTCCCCCCGCACCCAACTCTACCCATCCCACCCCCCACCCTCCCCCCGCACCCAACTCTACCCACCCCACCCCACCCCTCGCCCCGCACCCAACTCTACCCCGCCCACCATAACCCGTAGAAATAGGTTTTCTGTTGTGTTCTTTCCAGAAAATGCAGGTACCTTCGTCGTTTTCAAAAAGTGGCGTGCACCAAGTTGTTAATTACTCGTGTGCAAAGCTTCACTGACGCGCAATCAAAGGACGAGATCGGTCGCGTGTTTTCCAGAAGCAACCAGATGCGATCGATTCGCTTGCGAGAGGATTTATCAAGCTCGCTAACGTAAGAAACAGAAATAGGTATCAAATTGGCGACAAAAAGCAGAGTGAGTCGACTTTTGGAGACCGTTTTCATTGCAATAAATGACTAATTAGACTCATTACTGCTATCATTCCCTGAGAAACGCGACGATTCACATGGATTGCCTTGGATTGGCTTTGCTAGCGAGCGATCGGTTTAGGGAAACCCGCCTCAATCTGGGAAGGGTGAGAGGGAGGGAGAGAAAAATGCCAGGGGCATTCAGGTGGCCTATCCCTGAGTGGGAACTGGGAAGGGGTGTAAGCTAAGAAAGAGGCTTGCAGCAAAGCAAGGAGGTTGAGGCTGGGTATGGGGGGGTGGGGTTGAGGGATAGGGTTGGGGGTGGGGGTTGGGGGGGGTGGGGGGTGGAAGGCTGCAGCAATAGCGAGACGGGGCTCAGAGCGCCCTCGCCAGGTACGGTGCACTCTGTAGCTGAGGCATTCGCTTTCTGTCAGTGTGCTCATTTCCCAAGGAGGCTCCTGGAGCCGTGTGTGTGTGTGTGCGTGTGTGTGTGTGTGTGTGTGTGTGTGTGTGTGTGTGTGTGTGTGTGAGAGAGAGAGAGAGAGAGAGAGAGAGAGAGAGATTACGACTCTAAAGCCTTTCTGCATGTGCGCTTGCTGACCTCACTGGAATGACAAAACGAAAGAAAGAGAAAGAGAGGGGGAGAAGGGAGAGAGAAAGAGAGAGAGAGAGACAGAGACAGCGAGTGACAGAGAGACACAGAGATACATAAAGAGAGAGAGAGAGACAGAGACAAAGAGAGAGAGACAGAGAGATAGACAAACAGGCAGACACACAGACACACTCAGACACAAAATGATACTCAGAGGCACAGAGATAGACAGACAGACAGACAAACAGGCAGACAGACACACAGACACAGAGAGAGAGACACAGAGGCACAGAGACACAGACACACACAGACAGAGAGACAGAGACACAGAGAGAGAGACAGAGAGAGAGAGGCAGACAGACAGACAGACAGACAGACAGACAGACAGACAGACAGACAGACAGGCAGACAGGCAGACAGGCAGACAGGCAGGCAGGCAGGCAGGCTGGCAGGCAGACAGACAGACAGACAGACAGGCAGGCAGGCAGAGACAGAGAAGAGTCGCAGAGAGAGAGAGAGAGAGAGAGAGAGAGAGAGAGAGAGAGAGAGAGAGACAGAGACAGAGACAGAGATAGAGACAGACACAGAGAGAGACACAGACACAGAGAGATACAGACACAGAGAGAGACAGAGAGAGAGATAGAGAGAGAAAGACAGACAGAGAGAGACAGACACAGATAGAGACAGACACAGAGAGATACACAGAGAGAGAATGAATGAATGAATGAATGAATGAACAAATTTATTGAGTAGGCCACCGGCCCTTTTCAAGCATAATGGTACATCACAAGGCATGTTAAAGGCCAAGAAAGCAGTGTACACTTTCCATCGGCAGGGTATGTTACGACTTGTAGTGTCAATCTAAGTAGAAGCTATCTTGCTCGGCAGATTTCGCAGCATTCTCTCTATACGCTCTAAGGCATGGTATAAATATATACCCCTTGCTCTTGTTATAGACTTACTTTGGGAAGATATCATCACACTCACTGGGTCAGCACAATTTAGATCAAGGTATTTCAGTATGTACAGCTCCTTCAGATGGCATAAGACTGGACATAGGAGTAGAAAATGAGTTTCAGTTTCATATTTTTTTCTATATAATGGGCATAACTGTTGTACAATTTCTTTAGCATACCTCAGTTTATTTATGGCAGTACAATTCTGAAATACCCATACGAAATCTTATGTATGTGTCTCTGAAGATGTTTTGGTCTAAGAGGTATTGTTCACTCTGACAATCACTTATAAACTGTACATAGAACATATATCTATCACTGGTCATTAGTCTTCTACTCCAGTTCTCATAAAACTTGTGTATCAGTCTCTCCCTTAAAGTTTGAAGAAATGTACATTCATTATTTACTTGTTGATCCCACCAAACTCGCTCCAAGTCACAATCAATCAAAATGCTTTTAACTTTGGACGCCCAATTAATAGTTCATGTAGTCGGATGTACAGAGCATCATTTTATACACTCTAAGAGGCAGTAAATTTTCTTCCATTTTCAGGATTCTAAGCCAGTACTTAATAACACGTACACGAGCATTTACATACATAGGGAATCTCCCTATATCACCATACACCATATTATTTGGAGTTCTGGGTGAGACGTTCAAAAAGCTCTTGATAGCACTAAGATGGACAGTTTCAGCAATCTTACAATTGCCTGTTCCCCATTCCTCAGCCCCATCTAACAATATAGGTTGGATTTTGGCGTTAAATGATTCAAAGAAGACTGGAGGAGTCACCTGTACAAGTTTTCTCAAAGACTTCACAACACCATAAGTGCAGCCTTAGCTGTACATGCAATGTCAGTCACCAACACCATAAGTGCAGCCTTAGCTGTACATGCAATGTCAGTCACCAACACCATAAGTGCAGCCTTAGCGCTACATGCAATGTCAGTCACCAACACCATAAGTGCAGCCTTAGCGCTACATTCAATGTCAGTCACCTACACCATAAGTGCAGCCTTAGCGCTACATGCAATGTCAGTCACCAACACCATAAGTGCAGCCTTAGCTCTGCATGCAATGTCAGTCACCAACACCATAAGTGCAGCCTTAGCTCTGCATGCAATGTCAGTCACCAACACCATAAGTGCAGCCTTAGCTCTGCATGCAATGTCAGTCACCAACACCATAAGTGCAGCCTTAGCTCTACATGCAATGTCAGTCACCAACACCATAAGTGCAGCCTTAGCTCTACATGCAATGTCAGTCACCAACACCATAAGTGCAGCCTTAGCTCTACATGCAATGTCAGTCACCAACACCATAAGTGCAGCCTTAGCTCTACATGCAATGTCAGTCACCAACACCATAAGTGCAGCCTTAGCTCTACATTCAATGTCAGTCACCAACACCATAAGTGCAGCCTTAGCTCTACATTCAATGTCAGTCACCAACACCATAAGTGCAGCCTTAGCGCTACATGCAATGTCAGTCACCAACACCATAAGTGCAGCTCTGCATGCAATGTCAGTCACCAACATCATAAGTGCAGCCTTAGCGCTACATGCAATGTCAGTCACCAACACCATAAGTGCAGCCTTAGCTCTGCATGCAATGTCAGTCACCAACACCATAAGTGCAGCCTTAGCTCTGCATGCAATGTCAGTCACCAACACCATAAGTGCAGCCTTAGCTCTGCATGCAATGTCAGTCACCAACACCATAAGTGCAGCCTTAGCTCTACATTCAATGTCAGTCACCAACACCATAAGTGCAGCCTTAGCGCTACATTCAATGTCCTTCTGTATTACATTAGAGCATAGTTTCGTGGACAAAACATTGCCTAGGTATTTGTATTCACGTACAACTTTAAGAGAGAGAGAGAGAGAGAGAGAGAGAGAGAGAGAGAGAGACAGACAGACAGACAGACAGACAGACAGACACAGACACAGATACAGACATAGGGACACAGAGAGAGAGATGGACTTCGAAATGTTATGTTTTATCAACACACAATCCAACCTGTTCAATAATCACGAGCCACCGAATGCATCTTCCTATCAATTCAGTCGTTTATGTCGCATTTCGCACCGTGGTGCGTGACACGGACACATACTCTGAGAAAAAGTTGATAAAGGCACTTAATTTAAACAACAAACAATTCTTTTAAATCAAAGTTTTTTGCTCAATTTACTGACATTACATAAATATTTCAAGGTAGGCCGGAGTACGACTAATTACTAACAAGTCCTCTTGGATTAGCCAGTTTGAAATCACATACGTATCATTCCCGCTTTGGAATTTTTTTCTTCTTGAAACTTAAGATCTGTTTAAGCCAGTTTAAACGGTTCCCGCGTCAAACTGCAACCGCATGTACTCTTCCAGGGTTGTTCCTGTCTGACCCAGTTCAAGATCTGGCGCCGGTTTTACAAACGGGAGGTTTCGATGGTATAAGCCCGAATGCCGTACGTACCCAAGTCCAGCAGCTGTCGGAATAGTTCGGACGATTGTCATACGCTATTTAAGCGGTGTTTTACGAAGCACCAATTTGGATCGACTTAGCTATGGCAGCGGACCTAGCCCGTAGGGTGCCCGCCGCGTGACGTTGACGCCCGCGCAACGTTATTTTTAGCATATGAGATCATCGGAAGTAGTTATTTTTAGAGTATCTGGTCATCGGAAGTAAGGCCGGCGTAGCCCCCTTTCCCGAACAGAAAAAGATGGCGACTGAGGTGGTGAAAATGGCGGGTTGCAAGGCAAATGTAAAAAACATCGACCGCTGATAAAAGAAATAGGCAGCCCAACTGGTCGGATGCAGAACTTCGAATGCTGATCGAGGACGTACAGCCCAAGTGGCATGTCCTCACTGCTGCATTCACGCAGAGGAATGATAAAGACGCAAAACAAATCATCTGGCGAGACATTTCCACCAAAATTAGTGTCTTGGGTACTGGGCCAACGTGGACAGAAGCACGAAAAAAAATGGTCGACTATGCGGTCGGATGCATCAAGTGGATTTGTCCGATCACGAAACGTTCTTGCCTTTCTAAGGTTGAATCGAAGAATGAGTCGGTTTGCGCGAGCGGCCATCTTGAAGGAAGAACGCGAAATCGCGAGAACGAGGCTCCAAAGTCGCCCGGTATAGGGCACCTCCCCAGATAGCATTTAAATCGGGCCCCATACTGGCCCAATGTCGGCCAGACGTGCGGGCCCAGCACTGGCATCTGGCGCTGGCCCGGTGCTGGGAATGAGAATTTGACCCGCACTGGCCCGGTGCTGGCTACGTGTGGGCTGCATGTGGGCCAGCCGAGCCAAGCCACTACACTACCTGAACTGGCCCGGTGCTGGCCACGTTTGGGCCCAAACGTGGCCAGCACCGGGCCAGTTCAGGTAGTGTAGTGGCTTGGCTTGGCTGGCCCACACGCAGCCACTACACCTAAATTGGCCCAATGCTGGCCAGGTTTGGGCCAGCCAGTGTGAGGCTACTGTATATACCACACCCAATGGACCCTATGCTGCTTGTGTACAGGCCAGAAGGGGGCCTGCCATCCCCAATGCCATTCCTCCCTCCCACCATTCATGCCATTTCAGAGACCTGTATGAATATGCTGATCATACTACATGCATTGCAGGT
Source organism: Theodoxus fluviatilis (assembly GCA_034096865.1). NCBI lineage: Eukaryota > Metazoa > Mollusca > Gastropoda > Cycloneritida > Neritidae > Theodoxus > Theodoxus fluviatilis. The sequence goes on along the minus strand of JAWQFJ010031709.1, from coordinate 919 downwards.
TTGAAGGAATCACACGGGACAAGATGTTTGGTTCTTCATGTTTCTTTTGCATGGATTTTATTCATTCCAGTACTGAAACTGGAAAACAACAGAAAAATCATTGTGTACAAAGTAGGGCACAAACTGGACAATTGTATGCAATAAGTAACAAACATTGAAAACAAAGCACAGACATTAAGTTATGTAAGAAAAATAAAGAGAACAAGATTTAATTGTCCCTTGATTCAAAAATTGATTTGAAAAGTCTAGAAATTTAAAAGAATTGTTCTTGGTTCCCCCACCCCACCCCCCACCCCAGGAATCATGCAGGACAACTTCATTTAACCCTGCGCGTGTCAAAACACTTTTCTGGAATGTCAGGGTTTTTTCTGCATTAACGGGTCACATTAAAAATGATATACTAATTAACTGGAGAAGGAATAAAGGCAGCCCTTATAAACCATATATGTCAAGAAAGCTCTAAGAATGAGCTACATATTTCTTGCAATAATTTTGATGATAACAGAAACAGCAATGAGAAACTGATGGAAAAGTACAACACTCAGGAAATGAATGAAAATAATTTTTTACTATTCACTCCTCTCAGGGTATTTTGCCAAGCAATAAAAGAAATATAACTCACAACAGATTTTGGGAAATCATTTCCCACCACAAAAATAACAAGAAAATCAACATAATTTGGCCACAATAGATTTTGCAAAGATTATAAGTAGATAGGTGCAAATGCCACCAGAACTCATTCTGGTGGTAGTCCACTCCAATACTCTACACAACTCTATTTATTAAACAAGAAGGGCAAAGCCCATACGACTCACATGCTTGACCTTGACCTTTACATGACCTTGACCTTTACATAACCTGACCTTCAGGTGACCTTCAAGGTTAAGGTCAAACAACTACACCTAGCAATGACATCTTG
>JAWQFJ010031708.1:0-12849 GCA_034096865.1 Theodoxus fluviatilis | reverse complement strand
TACGCTAGGTACTTTCTCGAGGGCAGACCGAGGGAGAGGCAAACATCGAAAGACGTCTAAGAAACGGCTAATTATCAATTATTGGCAAGGCGGAAGTCTGAAAGAACATGGCTGCGTCCTGGCTCGAGAGTTGCCGATAGACGAAATAATTGACAATACAGACATCACAACAGTTTTTCACTTGATGGAACATACCACGGTGACATCTCAAATGGCACGGGAACTTTGTCAAATAAAACAAAGCAACCCGAGTTTAATTGTAGACAATTTTGTCGAAAATTATGTGCCCCGATATACTCTGGATGAATTCAAGGGACATGATTTAGAGAGTGGACATGTACAGTGTTTCCCGTATGCAACGATAAAAATAGTTTCTACAGTGTTTGCCCAAAAATAACCTATACACATAATCCTCAAAATATGCAAATGACCACTCGAAGAGCAAAGACTTCCGTGTACATACACTTTTCCATTCTCGGACACTTAAAAGCACATTACAGGCACTGCCGTCTATGAACAGCAATACAGTTGGCACGGTCTCCGCCATTTAGGGTCATCCGGGTCTCTGCAGCTAGACGCGGCGAGGTACCTTCGGAGCTACCTCGGCCACCCACCTTCGCAGCAAGTGCCTCCTGTGAACGAGACTCCGTGAGCAACGCCATAGCTTCGAGTTTCCTGCGAGATTCTTGCATAATGCTTGACTAAGAAACACGCCCCTGGTGGTGTGATGTGTCACTGTCAACGCAAAACTCGCGTTTGCACTAGAGTGCATTGTCGCTGGCCCCCGTAGGAATCGCTTTGAGCTAGAGGCCAATGAAATCGCCCGCTCGTTGCATACTTTCGTTGCTCTCAGAGTTTTTTCTGGATACGTAAACAACTGTTTAAAAAAACCAACATGTTTCTTTCATGTGTATTGGAACGGAAACAAGTTATCAACATCTGCACATATGTGACCAGGCATGTAGAAACAAGGCTAAAGTACGCAAACTGACAAAATGAAATATTTCAGCCGCAATATCACTTATTCATTAATGCACATTCCAGAAAAACATAATGTTCGCACAGGAAATCATAATTTTTTTACAGTGACGTAAATACCAAGAAAACGAATCCATGCCATGCTACGGTGATCACTTTTTTACTAGGCGCTTCACGAAGTCTGTTTTTTGCACTTAAATCTTGTTCCTCGTGCACTTTTACATGTGACGATACTTTTGTAATAATTTTGAATTAAGTCTATTACGCTTTGTGATGTAACAACGACCTGGAAATCGGCAAACGTGTGGGACCGACTCAGTTTGGAGGAACGTCACAAATGTTCAGCATGAAGCTCTGGCCAGCCACTTCCCACCACAGTCGATGTAGATGCTCTGCAGAATCAAGCCTGACAAAGTTGAAGTGAAGGTAGTGGAGATGGACCAAACTAGGAGGTCCCTCAAGCTGGTATTGCACTTAAAGGCCAAGAGGGGAGGTTTAGGTCAGATGGAGGCCACCTCTACACTGCTACGATGGCAATCCCAGTTGCTAAGAAAAATGCCTTGAACAGGACGGGTAGCAGGATGGTAGTCACTTGTTAGAATGGGGCGGTATGTATTGGACGAGTTGTTCTGTGGGTGGAGGCTCTCCATTCTGGAAAGGGATAGAGTCTTGTGCAGGGCAGTTTGGATGAGGGGCAGGAGGTTGCATCGGGCGAGGAAGAATTGCAGCGTTTCTTGGGATTTGGTTAGGAAATTTTCATCGTTAGAAAAAGGGCGGCGTAAAGGAAGGAACTGGGACAATGGGAGTAGGGAATGATGGTTTTTGTGCTGGGTTCTGGATGGAGTGGTACTGGAGGTAAGGTGGGAGTCTGTGGGTTTGTAGTCGACTGAGGCCTGCAGGTTGCAATGGGAAAGAGAGAAATTCGGGTGTCTAAAAAGGTTACAGAATTCAGAGAAAAAAATAACTTACATCTGAATCCAAGACAACATTTCATCAACCTTAAAATATCGTCCAAATCTTAATGTTCAGGGAGAATATAACTGTGTCATATCTACAGTTATGGACGAAGTAAGTTGATAACGTGTACATAGGCACAACTGCATCGTGTATTCACTTGAAAGCACGATACAGACTGTCTGTCGTTGAGCTTTAGTTTCCTGAAATGACAAAGCACTTTGGACATCAACATTTGCTACCTTCATCCAGTCACCGATGTACATTCGAATCAAATCCTCATACAATGGGCATTCAATTAAAATGTTTTTCAGTCTAATCTACATCATAACAGGCTGAGCATAGAAAGGTATTCGCCTCCTTATCTTTTTGCACAACTACAGACCACTCTGAGAGCGCATACCTCCACCTCCACTTCCACTAAGGAAGCTACAGTTTCTTTTCTGTGGTCTGTATAATTCATTCAGGCGTGTGTGTGTGTGTGTGTAGGTGTGTGTGTGTGTGTGTGCGTGCGTGTGTGCATGCGTGCGCGCACGCACGCACGTTTACTATGGTTGAACTCTATCCCTAGATGCGAGGCGTCGAAAGATCTTATTTGTTGAAATCACGCTGTTAATGAATTTGGACAGGTATTACTTTCAGTCTGGCATTTGACTTACAGTTAGGCCGCCACACATAATATTGTTGCAAACGGTTCAGCGCTGGGAGCTACGAGTGGCACATTTATCATCATTTCAAACAATGGGAATAGTGTGATCGCCTGTGTTTGCTTTGGGAAAAAATCACTTACATATTGTAGAAATGTGTCTATGAATAAACATGTTTCAACAGTTCACTCCTGTTTAAAGTTACGTGTAGATCTTTGGGAAATTGAACGTAGATCTAGTAGTAAAGATCGTCTAACTTCAAATAGAATTAATTACATGTATATAATGCTTCTTTCAGCGACCAGTTCTCAAAGTAATACGGAGCAATTAGAGGTAAATCTTCGAAAAGATATATCTTGATGTTAACACAGTTGCTAAAGCTATCACTGAGTGTGATATCCAAGCTGCAAAACTTCATACAAACACTTGTGTTTGCGGAAACAAGCAGCTTGATCAGCCTTGGCTTGATAAAGGCCATCATGTAGGAAAACAACACGTGCTCTCTCTCCTTTGAAGGCAATCCGTACCTTGGAAATGCATGATAAGAGTGCATGTATTAAGAAAACGAGGAAACCCTTTGAATCCAGGTACCTATAGAGGAATATTTCGTATCAGCAGCTTCAGTTAAACATTTACCTCGATACTCAGTGATGGCATAATAGACTGGGCAGAAAGCAGCATTATTTGAGAAGAACTAGCTGGCTTTCCGAGGCGATACTCAGCTATTGACCACGTTTTTGCTTTGCATCCAGTATTTCATAGTTAACTTTCTAGACGAGAGAAAATGGCAATTTTCTCGCAGAACGCGAAAAATGGTTCTTGGGGTGGAGGGGGGGGGGAGGGGGGGGGAAGGGCGGAGGGGGAGGGGGGAGTTGGATGTTGTAAATGAATTTTAAAATGTGTTATTAATGTTTTGGAGTGTGTGTTTTTTTCCAACACGCTTATCATACAAATTAATTCAAACAGTTCTGTTCAAAGGGCTAGAGCTGATATGCTTCAGACTGTCAAATGCTACCGAAAACTTGGATGTGTCTCTTTAGACTTTTTTAAAACTCTTTGATGCAGAAGTTGGGCCAGTACTCTTGTATTCATTACAGCTGTGGGACCTGAAGGTGCGTCGGTGCACGATTCATGAAGCTATAGAATAATGCAAACTATTAAGTACATGTTGAAGTTCAGTATTCTAGTTTTTCTTCCAAATCAGTGGCAGCTTCAAAATTTGCTCAACAAACAAAGTCGAAGGAGAAGGTAGAGAGGTAAAAGAGTTAGAGGGAATGAGAAGACAAAGGAACTGGAGAAGGATGAGATGACCCGAAAATAGGTTACACGTCCAGCTTTGCGGAGGGGACAAGCAGGTAGAAATTGTGGTGAGGAGCGAAGACAGATCGAGGAGGGGACGGACTGGGGAGGGGGTGGGAGTGAGGACGAGGGGAAAGGAAGAAACGCGACTAAGTTTGAGGAAGAGATGCTCGACGAGGATGACAAAGAGGACGGAAAGGAGGAGGGGCAGTTACCTATCCAGTCTTGGTCGTATGTGTTCTTCGGCTGAATAAGGCTCAGGAGCGCGTATCCAATGACCGCTTGGCCGTGCACGGATTTCTCTGTGTATGTCATCCAATCATTCCGACACATGGGGGCAGCTAGGGGAACTGAGGCGTTCATGTTTACTTCCTTTATGTGACTTCTTGACTTCCTTGGAGAGACTAGTCACTTCTTTCAGACGACGATTCGCACGAGCCTAACAACGCACTCTTCACTTCCTCACCGGTTGACCCATGCTGTGGGCCAGCGTCTTCTCAAACCTCTAGACTCCACGAAGCAGACATGAAGAGGAAATTGCAACGCAAGTTCACTTTAGCAACTGCATCCTGGAAGATAAAATCGTCTGTGACGTCACGCCCATTTCAGTTTATTTGTGAGTGCGATTAAAAATTATGATAAAACTTCGATCATTTTTAAATAGCTTGAATCAGACTGACATTTTATGAATTGCAACAGCAGCACGTGGGCCGTTATCGCCTTCCAAGACTCGCCAACACCACAGTTGCCGTCGTCAGGCTGCCATGTGGCACTACCCCCTTGCCCGTCTGACGGAAAGCTGCCCTGAGAAAGGCGGACTGGTTTATAACCAATCGCTCTGCCCAGACTGGGTCAGAGGGTACGGCCGTGGAGCCAACATTCGATCCTAAGCAGCTTTCCCAAACAAACAGAGGCAATCGAACTCAAGTTTGAAATGGTATGATAAATCTATGTAAACAATTTTCCCACCATTGTCACAACGCCATAGTTTACCCAGCCCACCTGAGGATGACAGTGTACAGTGACGTCTGTTCAATGAAATCTTGTTTATCAAATATAATGGCCATAGAGTTATAATAAGCTCCATGAGATGATTCGCTTACTATCTGTGGCGCACATGAACGAAGGAGCACGAGGCTATGAAATTGGCACGTTTAAAAACCAATAGTCCTTATCCATCATGCAGTTTAAATACAATAATATGACGTCAACAAAGCGGAAGTTATTAGAGCTTTTGTAATACGAGCGTGAGTCAATGAAAACCTTAATAGTGCAATAAAAATTCGTAGTTCTGTAAGTTGGCTACAGGGGCACGTTGCTTAAGGAGATTTTACCCTGGCAATCTCGCAATCGTCATTGTGGCAGCCAATCAAGGTTGGCAATAGCGGAGCAAAGGCGTCAGTAGCGCTCTGCCTTTGGGAGATATTTTTGTCAGTCCATGTGTGGCGTGTGGAATTGCCGCGTGTGCGAAGGCCTTTAGCCTACCTAGCTGGCAAAGAGTTTCTCGCGAACCAGCCAAGGTGAGGCGGGCCACTAGGCAACGGCCAGTCATCAATTGGCAAGGTGAAATTCCGAGAGAACATGGCCGTGTCCTGGCGCGAGAGGCGATGAAGAAGTTGCCGTTAGACGAAGTAACTGACGATACATACATCACAGAAGGTTTTCACTTGACAGAACATACCATGGTGACATCTCGAATGACACGGAAACTTTTTCAAAGAAAAGAAAGTAACCGGGTTCAATAGACGATGTTCGGAAACAACTCTCCAGCAAGACTGCGGCAGAGTTACGCCAAAGACCATACATTACTATGACCGCGCACTCGGCTGATTTTAGCGAGATTTCCAACAGAGTGATCTCCCCGTTTTTCCGTGTCTTTCTCCCGGAGCGCTTGTGCGAGATACACATGTATAGTGAGTGTTGTATCTATGCCATGTGCGAGAGGTATAAAGTGTAGTGTATGAATGGCAGAATGCAAGTGCGTGCAAGGGTTTTAAAATTATTTCTTGAAGGCAGAAATTATATATGTGACAAATCTTTCGTTCCGTCGTTCATAAAAGTGAACACTAATCAGCTAAGTACGTGACTGGAGAAGCGAGTGTATCAAAAACACTTAAATGAAAATTTCCACACAAGAGCTGGGAGAAGGGTCAAAGTCTCAGTAAACCAGATCTCCCTTAAAAAGATCTAAACAATTTTCTCCCTAACAAGCTGGTCTAAATAAATAAATAAACACCGGACGCATATGGTCAGCGCTCTGAGCAGCCTCTAGACGATCGAGGAGTAGGCTGCGATGGCATCTTGGGTCACCCATTAGAGAAAGCGACTGGCATCAATAGGTTAGAACGCTTTTCCTCTCATTACTTTGAACACTATGGTGCTTCTAGCAGGAAATAGAATTGACGCTTTCATTCTCTCATAGCTAAAAATGAAGCGACAAAGGTACGGGGAGAAAATTGCGCTGCAATATCATGTTTAAATGCCACATCCTCATGCGGCTGTTGTGGAAAATCTTTTTTTCCGCTTTCCCCGAGACGAGACGAGATGTAATTAATGGGTACAAAATTCAAGACGTCAAGATTTGACGGGGAAGAAAAGAAAAAAAAAACAACTCTGTTGTTTGTGATGCACAAGATTAACTCCTTTCACCGTAGTATCTCATGAGAACGAACTGTTGTCAAAAATGCAAAATGTGCTTTAAACTGTGATGACGAAGACAATATAACGTGCGGAAAGACTTTTGTATTAAATTTTCCTTACTCTGCGGCTGCCCCCATCCTTCAGAATAATATAGCAGGATAGACATAGAATTACTGAATGCATTCTAAATTCGTCTGCGTCTCTAGTTGCAGAAACCTACCCTCTTTCATACGTTGAGGTAAGTGATTTATTGCAATTATCCTCTGCTGTATGCATTATGTGTGTAGTTTGCAGAATTAGGATTGCAAGTAGCCGAAAGTTGCAGACTCCTATATTGTTTAACTCAGAGACTATTTGAAAAAACATGGACAAACGCAAAATGGGATTAAACACACAAAGGCAAACTGCCAGGCAGACACACGAGCACACACAAAACGTGCGGGCACGTTCACTTTCACACATACAAATTCTACGTATGCTCGTAGAAGCGCACAGTGCGCGACAGAATAAAACTGAACTGCGTGTAGACTACATCACAATACGGACATCTAGAGAACAAAGAGGCAAATAAATCACAGGAAAGCAGTTGGGTAAAATGATGCCGGATCAACGTGAAATCTAGACTGGAACGAAATGAAGAATTAGGTACGTGTAGGTCTGGATGGACGACGGCGTTGTGTTTTTTCGACCGCACCACAACTGCTTCACGGCCAAAGGCGTACACTATCATGGAGAACACTTCATCAAGTCTTCATATGGGCATCGATGTCAGAGAAAATGTTATTGCTTGTGAGCTTGATCTGGAAATGAGGAGCTATTTGCGTAAAGATGTGCATGTTACTGGTGAACAGACGCAGTTAAATTGAATGACGTCATGCTGCATAATGATTGTAGTCTGCTTTAGCTGTTTAGCGACAGGGCCTGTATGCACGTCGGTCATTTTAGTGGACTAATTCCGTTTATCCCCTATACGGGCGGATAGGCGGGAACTATCGGAATGCACGTCCATCTGATTAGCCTATCTTATACAGATTTTCGCGTATAAAGTTATCGCACCTCCGAGGTCCGATAGAGGGCCTAAACGCGTGTAAACATGGCAGCCCTTTTGTGTTTCTGAGCACGACAGCGGCGTTTTCTGCGAAGAAACAGGATTTTCCGGGACCGAACTAATCCCTTCGACACCTATGATGACCAAGAAGTATTTCGAAAGTTCAGATTTCGTCAGCCAGACATTCTGCAACTGACACGTTAGGTGTCAGCTGACATCACTCTCGCGAATCGAGGATTCACCCTCACTCCCCTGCAGCAAGTTCCCATCACTTTGCGCTACTTGGCCACGTCAACGTTTCAAGACGTCTTAGACCGCAGGGCGTGCCTTCGGATAACAACTCCTTCAACAGGTCCGCTCGTCCAAAATATGGACCATGTTCCCATAGTATATTATGATAGTATATGGTATTGGGAATTGAAAACAACAAAGTTCCCACTTCGATCAAATTTCTAAACAGTGAAAATTAACTTTTAAAAGTGTGGATTTGTATGGCAAGGTTTGCCTCCCTTTCGATGCAAAACTATACAGGAGTTACTTCCCGTGACAAATTTTGATAATTTAGGCCAATGCGAAATTAGGTCAGATTTACTGCGGCGTTTCCAACTTGGCAACGTGTGCTGTGCAATACATTTCCAAAATGAAAACAATGACTACATCAAGCCTTTTACCGATATTACGTGGGCAAAAGCCTTGGATTTTGCTTACTTGATGGGGAATAAGCGAGTTCTGTCAGTGTCGCTTCAGTGAACAGGTTGAACGTGGGGTTATCGGCTTTGGTAACTTTTGATCATTCGTGTTATCAACGATTAACGTGCAATGTGAAACTTCAGCGAAAAAAACGGCTGGTATCAAAAAACACCGTGTCTGACAATGACGCCTCAGTAGACTCCAGCAACAAGCGTGTGACAAGAGGGAAATCTGTTTCATCCATTGGAAAACTTCCAGCCAGAAATAGTGGTGTGCTTCCGTTAATATTGGAGATTCGCGTCTGAAACTGATACTCATCGCTTAAACAAAGATCAGGTTGGCTTTGAAAAGTATCATTTTCAGACCACAAAATCTATAGTTTGTTTCTTACAATCTTACAAATCAGAACATTTTTAGCATGACCAATTGAGTAGCAATTCTATATTGTCAAATGTTATATATTATATACATGTAATCATTGCATTAAAAATTCAACTAAACAGGTGAAACAATTCAGAATAAAGAAAGAAGCCCAAATATGAAATGCAAGCAAGAAAAACTTTTCAAATGCTAAGGAATGGTTACACTTAAATAAGGACTTGGCTCTCAAGCTCAGAGCTTTCCTTAGCTCAAGCAACTTAATGGATTAATTTCTAAACATTAAAAAGCAGATCCACAGTGATATGCTCAAAGAAGCTATCTTCAAGATGACAGGTGTCCATTCATCACTTCATGTATATTAAGAATAGTTTAATAATGTATTCTCAGATTAATAATAATCTGCCCCATTGATTATGTTTGATCCTGTTAAGAGGGAGCATTGTTCTAAACAAATTCCATAAAATATCCTCAAGCAATTGATCACAATTTTACACCTTCAATGCCTTTCTTAGATTATTTTTGCCTTGTCAGCATGAAATTTCCCACAAGAGCAAAGCTTCTACGGCCTTTTATTCTTGACCAACATGAACTGGACTACAACAGTCATGATCACAACAATGAAACAATTATCATGACAAAAGAGCTGACTATATACTTCAAGATATTCCATGCATCATAATAAATGTTTTGAGACCACATCAAAGCATCATAATACCCAAACTATGCATTTAGACATAAAAAAGAATGTGGTTTTCAAAACATTTGCCTTGGAAAGTTTAAAATTTGAACTTCAGCACCTCAAGGGAATACTACCACCACACACTCTAATGTTTAGCTTGTGTCAGAGTGCAATAATTCACCCTTGTATGCAACAATGTACACTGGCTGTTTATGAACTTGAAATTTAGCTCTCAGTTTTTCCACAAGCGTGGATCAACTGAGATTATGTGCATGCACCAAAAATATGCATATTCCAGAACTATTGTCATTATTCAGAGCTCATTTTAATTTACCTTGCCTCTCATTCCATGTGGTTTGTCTTGTTTCTTTTCAATGGATTTTATTCATTCCAGTACTGAAACTGGAAAACAACAGAAAAATAATTGTGTACAAAGTAGGGCACAAACTGGACAATTGTATGCAATAAGTAACACAAACTTTGAAAACAAAGCACGGACTTAAGTTAGGTAAGAAAAATAAAGAGAACAAGATTTAATTGTCCCTTGATTCAAAAAATGATTTGAAAAGTCTAGAAATTTAAAAGAATTGTTCTTGGTTCCCCCACCCCACCCCCCACCCCAGGAATCATGCAGGACAACTTTATTTAACCCTGCGCGTGTCAGAACACCTTTCTGAAATGTCAGGGTTTTTCCTGCATTAACGGGTCACATTAAAAATGATATATGAACTGGAGAAGGAATAAAGGCAGCCTTATAAACCATATATGTCAAGAAAGCTCTAAGAATGAGCTACATATTTCTTGCAATAATTTTGATGATAACAGAAACAGCAATGAGAAACTGATGGAAAAGTACAACACTCAGGAAATGAATGAAAATCAATGGTAACTGGGAACCAGATTCACTGACTTTGACCTGTTTAACATTGTACTTTGCCAAGCAATAAAAGAAGTAAAACTCACAACAGATTTTGGGAAAGCATTTCCTACCACAAAAATAACAAGAAAATCAGCATAATTTGGCCACAATAGATTTTGCAAAAATAGGTGCAAATGCCACCAGAACTCATTCTGGTGGAAGTCCACTCCAACACTCTACACAACTCTATTTATTTAAAAAACACACATCTAAACTCTATAGAATTGTGAAATATGATGACTAGAAATTATCATACACTTTTCCATGAAGGTGGAGAAACATCCAAGGAATAAAGAGAAAATACAGTGAGAAATCTGCATGCATGCCCCTTTTTACTACTGAAACAGTTATATCACAAACACCTAGTTGCACATCTAATCTAGAGCACAAGAAACCAAATTTCTACAATTAAAAAGGAATAATCTTGCCGTTGGAAAAGTGTGATTTTTAACTAGTATTAATATCATTCAATCACTTTCCCCTAGTGAAATTTCTTGAACTGATTTTGAAACAAGAAGGGCAAACCCAATACGACTCACATGCTTGACCTTGAACTTTATATGACCTTGACATTCAGGTGACCTTCAAGGTCAAGGTCAAACAACTAAACCTACCAAAGACATCATACACTAAGAAATGCTTTGCACATTTTTCATACCAAAATACATGTGATCTTGACCCAAGGTCAAGGTCATCCAAGGTCATGCAACACAAAGCTGTTAATTCAAGACATAGGAAGCACAATGGTGCTTATTGGCACTTTCTACCATGAGATATGGTCACTTTTAGTGGTTGACTACCCCATTTTGGTCACATTTCATAAGGGTCAAAGTGACCTTGACCTTGATGATATGTGACCAAATGTGTATCATGATGAAAGTATAACATGTGCCCCACATAATTATTAAGTTTGAAACAGTTATCTTCCATAGTTCAGGGTCAAGGTCACTTCAAAATATGATTTATATCCCAATGCTAGCAACTCCCTCGGCTTGCCATTCAAGAATAGAACAGAACGGGAGTAGAACTGATCAGGTCAGTTCCTGGCACTCGCAGGGTCAAGATGGTGCAGCCTGGTTTCCCTTTTCCTGCCTGCGTCGTTCTCGCCCTCCTGCTCGGTCTCTCGCCCCCAAAAACCATCTCACCATGGCCTTCTCTGTGGTCTTTTCCGGAGTGCCATTGAAGGCTGTGCTGATCACATCTGCAGCAAACAAAATGAAACTAAAATAATGAATGAAAGACTAAAACATTAACGTAGTCAACTTCATTTACTTTATCTTAGACGAATACATGTATGTAAATTATTAACATTAATTAATATCATATTTCAGACATAATCTTCATATTCTCTTAAAAAAGCTCACTATTTATGCATCCAATTTCATTCAATTTAACCAAACATATACAAAAAAGATAAATGATAATATTGCAATTAATAGTGTCATCTACATTGCCTGTCAAATAACTGTTAAGCTACTACCAAATTATTTGTTTACTTGAAATTGACAAATGCTTAGAATTGACTAACAATCATGTGTTATTATGATGTGGAAGAGTGATTTGGATTTTATTCATATTGAAACTGATTTTTACATGAAAAAGGGGGTCCTATTTGTGGTGGTTGGTGGTAGGCCTAAGGTGTGAGTCAAGTAAGACACAGGGGCGAAGTCGAGTTACTTTCCACTCTTTATTGGCCGTTGGTACAAGCTCTTAGTACATGCACGGACCCGGGTGGTGAAATGGTCTCTCCCCCAGATGGGATGGGGTCTGCTAAGCAAGTACTGCAGCCTCTATTTATGGAGATGAACAGAAGCAGGCGCAAAAGGGAGCCGGAAGGTTCATTTCCGGAGGACCCTTATACAAAGAATGGAAGACAGGGGGTCAGAGAGGCGCGGGTGGGTGCTGACAATCTGACTGTTCCGCAAACTGGGAAGGGGGGTTGGAGAGAGGTCTGACACACAGGATAGGGGGGTGGGAAGAGACAGAAGCAGGGATAACTGAATAGAGGATGAACACCGCAGATGTACAATACACTTGGTGATAGGTGCACCCTATCACATGAACACAGTAGATGTACAATACACTTGGTGATAGGTGCACCTTATCACATATTGATTGCTTCAATCAATGCTGATCTCTCTCTTTCTTGATGTTAATGGAACACAATCAGTATTTAACAGCAATATATCCTTACATGAAAATATTGGCAGGCTTTCATATCAATGAAGGATGTACATACCATGGATAAGAGCAACAACTCTGGTGAACATCTTGAAGCTCTCCCTCTTGCCACCCCCAAAAAAGGTGTGCTGCACAGCCACCTCTTGGCTGCAGAGCTTTCGAAAGATTCTCCTCACGGAGTCCTTAACATCATCCAAGCAGCAGCGCTTCAGTAAGTCTGCCTGAAACAGTAAAACCATACATATTCAGGAACAGTGCCAGAGCTCACTGCAGGGAATAATCTTGCAGTTGGAAAAGTGTGATTTTTAACTAGTATTAATATCATTCAAACACTTTCCCCTAGTGAAATTTCTTGGATTGAAGATGTATGTTTGACTCAGTGATGTTCCAAGAGTGGAGAGAGAGAGAGAGAGAGAGAGAGAGAGAGAGAGAG
>JAWQFJ010031707.1:32500-34867 GCA_034096865.1 Theodoxus fluviatilis | reverse complement strand
GTGCGTGCATGTGTGCGTATGGAATGTGTGTGTTTGTGCGTGGGTGATGTGAATGTGTGTGTGTCTGTTGTGGAATGTGCAGGTGGCGTGCTTGTCGAGAGAAAGGGTACTGAGAACAAGCAATCGAAAAGCAGGAGGCGAGGACAGCATAACGAGAAATAGAGAGAGAGAGAGAGAGAGATGAGAGAGAGAGAAGAGAGAAGGAGAGAGAGAGAGAGAGAGAGACCGACCAGACAGGAAAGAGCAGGGACCGACAGACAGACAGACAGACAGACAGACAGACAGACAGGCAGGCAGACAGACAGGCAGACAGGGAGGAAGGGAGGGAGGGACGGACGGAGGTAGGGACGGAGGAGAAACAGCGAAGAGAGAGAGAGAGAGAGAGAGAGAGAGAGAGAGAGAGAGAGAGGGCGGGAGGAGAGAGAAAAAGAGAAGAGAGAATGAGATAATGAGAGAGAGTGGACGAGAGAGAAAGAGAGAGAGAGAGAGCGGTGGCGGGGGTTGGGAGCTTGGTGGCAGGGTGGCGTGGGGGGTGATAGGGGGGAGGGCTCTTCGGCTCGGCTTCGGAGAGAGAGAGAGAGAACAGACGACAGTAGGGAAGCGAGTTACATGAGAAGATAGGAGTGTGTGTGGTGTGTGGTGTGGGTGAGGACGAGAGCAGACTGGAAGGTGGATGGGTTGGAGTCGTGGAGAGTATGTAGACATGGGATGGAGGAGGATGAGAAGATAGGGGGACAGGGAGGGGGGGAGAGAGGACAGTAGTAGGCAGAGACAGCGTAGCGCTGAGGAGTGAATAAGTATCAGGATGAAGAGACGAGTACGAGTGAGGGATCAATGATAGGTCAGAGAGAGCAGTTGAGAGAAGTCCCAATATGAATATGGGGCAAAATAGCAACATGAGGGGAGGGAGAATTTGAGTTGGTGAATTTTGCCACTGAGTGCGGATATACATCCGTTTTCATAGGATACTAATTCGTATTGTGAATGAATGGAGTAATGAAAATGGGTGTTGTAGTGCTCGCACGCGTTGGGCTTACGTGCGTTGCAATAAATGAGTAATGATGTTTATTTTTTTTTAGTGAGCAGTGGCATGTGTGTGTGTTGGGGTGTGAGTTTGTGTGTGAGTGTGAGAGTCCGGGGAGGAGGAGAGCTCTGGGCGGTAACTTTTTCGTTGGACTTCCTGGTAGGGGGTTGTCCAAGTTTGCTGCAGTATTGGCTTGAGGGTCTCAGTACTGCGCCGTGTGCGAGGCGAGTTTTGAGGGCGAGTGGGTTGTGTGGAGTGTTGAGCTGGACGTACGTGATGTTTGGCGGTCAGGTGCGGAGATTGTCCGGCTGTGTTCTGTTACGCATGTCTTCGGAGGACTGGGGTGATTAGGAGTTTGGGTTTTCTGACGAGTGATTGACGAATTGAGAGTTGAGGATAGGCTGGTCCAGACGATCTGGGTCTGCGGAGTAGACACGTTCGGGGGTGTGTTTGGATGAAGCCGTTGTATCGTCCTTGTGTTGCCGTGGGGTTGTATTGGTTCTGGTCTTTATGTTTGCGTGTGTAGTTTGTTGGATGTTCTTGGCGGTGTGCGTGTGGAGGCGCGCAGGTTGGAGCAGGAGGAGGTCGGAGGGCTTGCAGACAGAGGCTGTGAGAGTGCGTGTGTGTGTGTGCGATGGACGGTGTGTACGGTATGCATATGTTTGTCAGGAGTCGAGGCGGAGTGAGAGATGATACTGAAGGAAGAGACGGAGGTTGTGATAGAGGGAGAGCGAGTGCTTGTTGTGTCGTGGTAGAGCTTATGGGTTGTGTGTCGGTGAATGGGGTGGAGACGAGAGAGGGTGAAGGCGGTGCCCACTTGGGAAGCGAATTTCCTTTTGCCGTGTGAAGTGGGGCCGGGGGCGGGGGTGGGGAGTGTGTGGAGAGATAGAGGACGGGGACGGATGATGGAGGATGTTGCTTGTGTGTCGTGCTGTGGTAGTTGTGCTGTGTGGTGTGTGTGTGTGTGCTGTGTGTGTGTGTCTGTGTGTGTGTGTCTGTGTGTGTGTTTGTGTCTGTTCGCGCGTATGTCTGTGTGTGCGTGCGTGTGTGCGTATGTGAATGTGTGTGCTTGTGCGTATGTGTGTGAATGTGTGTGTGTCTGTGAATGTGCTTGTTCCAAATGGGTATGAGAGCAAGCAATCGAAAAAGCAACAGCGGCGGGGACGAACGAGACAGACAAGACGAGAGATAGTTAAGGAGAGAGAGAGAGAGGAGGGACCATGAGAGAGGAGATGAGAGAGAGAGAGACTGACAGACAGACAGACAGACAGACAGACAGACAGACAGACAGGCAGACAGGCAGACAGGGAGGAAGGGAGGGACGGACGGACGGACGGACGGAC
>JAWQFJ010031707.1:12500-17500 GCA_034096865.1 Theodoxus fluviatilis | reverse complement strand
GCATTCTAATTTGTTATATTTCACACAATAACTTTTTGATGCAAAACACAACCCATGGAAAGTTTTCAGTGAAATATATTCTGTGGTTTGCCGGTAGCAGATTTAGGTTTATTTATAGAGCTGATGACGAAGGGTGTTACGTCCGTATTCACGAAGTTTAACGCGATCAAGATCAAAGAACATAAAAATATAAATCCTGATAGCTGGCGCAATTATTAAAAACACTTTATTTCCTATAACAACCATTGGATTTCAGTTTCAGAGTGATTATGGTCGTGTTTTTTGAGTCGATGTGAGGTACTGTCTGTCTTGTGTCGTTTTGAAGTCCATGTTTTCCTTTAATCTTTACCTTTTAAACCATTTTTTCACTCGTACAAGCAGTAGCACGAAAAAATGCATATAAACTATCTATTTGACAATTCGTGTTATTACACACCTGCAAAGGAAATATGTAGGTGCATTACTTCATGGTGTAAATAGCATTATGAAAATGTAGCCGTTGCCCATTTGACGTTCAGAGACTATCATATATGTGTGTGCGTGTATGTGTATGTGTGTGTATACATGTGTGTATGAATGAATGTGTATGATGTGTGTGTATGTGTGTATATATGTGTGTGTATGTGTGTGTGTGTTTATGTGTGTATGTGTGTATGTATGTATGTGTATGTGTGTGTGTGTGTGTGTGTGTGTGTGTGTGTGTGTGTGCACGAGCGCGTACCCTTTTTCACGCGTCGTATGAATGATGATCTACATGAATTCGTGTGCAAATCTGTATCTAAAAGTGTTGAGTGCATGTGCATGTGCATGCGCACATGATTTATGATTTTCCGTGCGTGCAGGCTTACGTGTGTATGTGTGTGTGCGCGCATGTGTTCGTGCGAGCATGCATGCATGCGTGCGAGCGTGCCCCGCACATATGTATGTGTACGCAGAGGTGGGACGGTGTGTCTAGTTGTGTGCAAATGAATCTGTTACTGCTGTTCCGTACGAGGAAAGTAGTGTGCGTACTTGTTTGCGTGCCTGACATAGACTGTGTGTATAACTAGTTTACATTTAACTTATCCAGGGTGCATATATTGTCTTGAGCTGAGATAAAGAGAGAGAGATAACAAATGTAGAAGAAAGTTTACGCTCCATCTTTTCGAAAATATTTTTTGATGACGTAATCTATTTAAAACCGACAATCTATATCTGTTATCAAGGCAACTCCTCGTGCAAATTACACAGTAATGGTGTTTTCTCTTGTTTTTATTTTATTTTCAGTCTAACTTTTTGTCTATGGAGGTCCAATCATCTTGTCCTTGCTAATGTTATCTTGAACTCTGCAGCGAAGATTGTATTTTTGTTTCAAATAATAATATTTCATGACAGTTTCCTATCAAATGCTTTCCTGTATCGAATCCATTATCTTCTTCTGTGTTTTGTAAGGTAGTCATTTCATTTTCATGTCGTTAAAATCATCTGAGACATCTAGCATGCATGCATGCCTATTCATAGCCTCAGGGCACTGTGGACACGAAAGATTCATCCCTCACAGATTCAACTGGAAATGTAACTTACACAAGAATTGTTCATCACAACTCTAAAGTGTTAGATACGGTGATTGTCTGTAATCTGTAGATTGCAATCAATCGCTACAGCGTACTTTAGATCATAAGTTGTTTAACTGAGACTCTCTGAACGATTGCAACCTCCAAAGGTCCAACTTTCATTTGTTTCAACCTCGCAATTCTCCTCTTCAGACAGGAAGAGATAGAAAGACAGTGATCGTCCGCGCTCATTTGTTTGGGCAACACGGCTGAGTTCATGCTCGTTTTTGCTAACAAAGGTAAACACTTTAGGTATTGGTTCTATAGCGCGAGCTTTCCACTCTGAGAGACGATCTCAATGAGGGCGCTATTAATGTTCTATACTTCTTTAATCATTTGCGCCCGTGGAAAAAAACAGAATATGCGCAGTTTTATTTCATCGGCGTGCAATGGCAGATCTTTCTGAATTGCAATGAGCGACCATGAACTGAACCCTGTTGAGCATTGTTTCAATACAAAGATGTGGGCTGTGTCGACACGTAGCCATACACACTGCAATCCTCTGCTGCAGTTCCCGGTGGCAGTTCGTCTGGGAACAGGCGGGCCTGAAAGTTGATAAGAATTGCGACAGGTAATGGGAAAATCTGTTTGTATGTCATTAATGGCACGGCACTGCTGCTGCTGCTGCTAGTGGCATGGAACATGTTATCCGATTTGTCGAATATCTATGAAAGTTGGGCCTTTTGTGTTCTGAAATCTTCAAGTGGAAACCTGCTGTCTTGAGAACTCCGTTTGTCATTGCATGCCCTTTCTATTCTCTCTAGAGTCGCTGTGGGCTAACCTTTCCTAGACCGAATTTCCCTCTCTGAGCTTCCATCTCTGTCAACAATAGCCGAGGTATTTCATTAATTTGATATTTTATCTTTCGTACTTGTCGATAACGATGGTGTCTTCAGAATGCATCTTAAAATTGTCTGCAATGGTTTTTATATCGATGTGTCCTCTGTTGATGCGTGTGATCAAGGACAGCGACTCAAAGCAAGAATAAGATCTGCGACCACCATACAATTATCCGCCTCTAACGAACGTTCTGTTCAGAAAACGAAACATGGCTCTGTTTAAACAAAAGCTAAAAAATGTCTGAGCGTTTTCACAAGACTGCTTCGGCAAGATGTGTTTCAATAAATCAAACAGTTCAGTGGTTCAGGTCATTTTGTTTGATTAGCGTTAGATAACGGTTCAGTTTCCACCTAAACTTCGTAAGCCATTTCCTGTCTGTCCTAAGTAGAACACTGCATAAACATTTGAAGCAGGGGCAGTTGATCGCCACAGAAAAAGATAGATTCGCGAAGAATGAAAACAATTGCGAACGACAGAGCTAAAATCTGATGCTACTAAACGACAGGAATTATTCAGTAGTTTAGAGTCATATTTAATACATGTAATGCTGAGAAGGTGCGTTGGGTAAAACAAGTTTTACCGTCAAACATTGCGGTGAAATATGATGTTGCCTATCCTTAATGAATTTGTCGGGATATAGTAGTTGCGATAAGAGAAGTCACTTCAATATTGGTGATCAATTACACTCTTCCAGAATGAAATGTATGTATAGTTGTCAAATTGGTCCACACGCCTGATAGAATAGTTGCAATTAAGTGTTTGTAATGATGGTTCACATCTGTCCTCTTTTCCTGCAGCGATTAGCAAAGCACGTTTTCAGTGCTCACGATTGTCTGCTTTATTTTGGTTAAATTCTGCACATGACTTTTGGAATTCGTATGCGCCCACTATAGCATGTTATTCATCAGCCACCGCCCTTTTGGAAGAAGCCAGTAGGCCTTTCCCGGTAAGCCCCTTCTCCCCCCCCCCCCCCCCCCCCTCCTTAGATTATTTCCACAACATTTCAATTGTAGTGAACCATAGATGCATGGGTGGGGCTTCCGGTTTACATTCCAAACTACGCATGCTAGTTGCATGTCCCTTAAGCGCCGCTTTCACCTTTTAACGTCTTTATTTTATATGGCAAGCACTTTAGAAACAGTTAATGCACATAGCAATGTGTCTGGGCAAACGGAATTGGCTTACGACCCGTTGTGGTCGAATCCGGTCGAAGGGGGCGGGTTACGGAAAAGTCCATGGTGCTGGACAGGCCAGGTAAAGATGCAAAGTCTTATCGTTGCCTGCCCACAGAGCTCTGCGGAAGCCAGGAGTACGAGCTGCGGACGCACATCTGCTGCCAGGGCGCCTTGCACAAGCGCCAGGGAATCCGACCTGCCTGCTGTGGAGCCCAGGTCTACGACTACGTCTTCGGCATGTGCTGCGGCAGCAGCTACATGCCCCGCACCATCAACCGCCCGCACTGCTGATTGGCTGAAATTCTAGCTTTTCGACCGTCCCGCACTAACGTCCATCCACTTTCTTCATTGTTTGAATAATTGGTGTAGTTTTAGAGCAATGGTGTAAACGGAAACCTTCTTCGTCTGATTGGGAGAAAAAATAAAATATATGAACAAACAAAAAACAAGAATGGGAGATACTGATGATGAGCTGTAGAGTCTTCTATTTTGCAGTAAAGGTAGTACTCCTTAAATTATGCATCAAACATACTAATACTGCACTTTCACTTCATTAATGAAGAATTATTGTATTTATGCAGTCAGATTAAAGTTTTGTCATATCAGTCGAAATGACGTATTAAACGTCATATCATAGCAATCGAATCGCGTATGTCTGGTTCTGACCATTGGTGTATTTGGAAAGCATTGACTGATATATTCATAAATAGAACGTGCATGTTAGTTACGTTTAGACAACTATGAAACCTTCGTTCTACAACGAGTTTTTTTTCTGACATCTGCAGCCTCTACTCAGCGCCCTGTATGACCTCGCAAACAATAAAACGTCCGCTCATGTTCACTATCTTGTCAGATTGTTCTTTGACTCTTGCCGTAGTAGAAGTCTGTGTAAAAACATTTTTCACTTGGACGCTCTCTCTGTCTGTCTGTCTGTCTGTCTCTCTCTCTCTCTGTCTCTCTCTGTCTCTCTATCTCTCTGTCTCTCTCTCTCTCTCTCTTTCTCTGTCTCTCTCTCTGTCTCTCTCTCTCTCTGTCTCTCTCCCCCTCTCCCCCCCTCTCTCTCTCTTTCTCTCTCTCCTTCCCTATCTCCCTCCTTCCCTCCCTGTCTCTCTCTCTCTCTCTCTCTCTCTCTCTGACGCTCTCTCTCTGTATCTCTCTCTGTCTGTCTCTCTTTTTCTCTCACTGTCTGTGTCTGTCTGTCTGTCTGTCTGTCTGTCTGTCTGTCTGTCTCTCTCTCTCTCTCTCTCTCTCTCTCTCTCTCTCTCTCTCTCTCTCTCTCTCAATATGCTGCTCTTTCGGGGAATTCCTCTCCCTTTCGTATACTTACATGGTTTATTTAAAAGGAAACAAAACTCAGTTTGCCAAAGATTGCTTGTGAATGGCGAGAAGAGCT
>JAWQFJ010031707.1:0-7500 GCA_034096865.1 Theodoxus fluviatilis | reverse complement strand
TGTCTGTCTATCAGTCTGTCTGTCTGTCTGTCTGTCTGTCTGTCTGTCTGTCTGTCTGTCTGTCTGTCTGTCTGTCTGTCTGTCTGTCTGTCTGTCTGTCTGTCTGTCTGTCTGTCTGTCTGTCTGTCTGTCTGTCTGTCTGTCTCTCTGTCTCTCTCTGTCTCTCTCTCTCTCTCTCTCTCTCTCTCTCTCTTTCCGTGGTGATTTTCTAAGACAACACAGCGCCCGATCAACGGCCTCTGATGAATTTAGATTCAGTCGGGGTCAAATACCGGTCACTCATGCCGTGTGTAAAACATTGATCCTCGTGAATACTTTTGTACTTTCAGCGTGTTCTTTGAAACGCCAGTTTATCATTCGAGCAGAAATAAATGTGAAGAAAAAACCCCAATGTAAGTATATATAACTGGATCAGACGTTCTCTACATGTATATCAGGAGTAAGAGAATACGCTGTAATTGATAATTTTCAAGGGAGATGTCAGGGGAAGCCCCCATGTTACAGTACTTCAATAGAGACAGCCGTCATCTCCAATGTGAAATATATGCATGGAAGTTTACCTTCTTCACTGCCTCCACTCCCTTCTGGAGCACTGTCTCCAGTTTTTCAGGAATCACTGAAACGGAGAGCGAATAGCGCTGACGTAATTGACCAAGTCAGTCGGTGGGTCCGCATGTTTTCACAGTTGGTGTGAAGAGACCGTTAGTTGTGGGGATGCAATCCTTAAAACGATCATGGTCATTATCCCCACGTTCTTATCTTTACGAAATAAAGCATGCTTAGGTCCCAATGATTACGTTTGTTTTCAACCCACATAGATATTTTGACACTCAACAAATGTAGTTTACCCACTGAAATGAAATTACATACAGACTGCTTTTTTTGTTAGCTTGGTAAGCAAACATATAATGTTCTTACATGTTTGGAATCGAACTACGACAATCTAAACGTTGTTACATCCTTTACCTGACTGAGAAAGGAAAGTGGTCCATGTTTCTGCTCGAGAGCTTATAACTTTAACTTTAAACTTATAACTTCAGCAGTAATTATTTTATGTATTCATCAGAACGTTTTCAATGGATATGCGTGTGTGAATACATACATACAAACATACCCGTAGGGCAAATCAAAATATAAAGTGTTCCACGGCATATCCCTAGAACACCCATGGGGTATTTATATTCCATTGACCTTCGTTACACATAATCTTCTTCAGCTAGTCTGGGAAATGGCAGAGTAAGCAACCGTTCATGAATTTGGTGACGAAGTCCTTAAGGACTTCAGGGGACAGCGTGTTGACGCCTGTCAGCTTCTGCTCGAACACTGTCCCTGCCTCCGTCAGGATGGCGTCCGACTCGTCCTCCAGCTTGCCCTTCAGGAAGTTGATCACGAACTTCCTGCACAACAAGCACGGGTCGGCAGGTCAGCGAAAGAATCATTCTCACGACTTGATTCACACAATCTCATTAAAAGTATACATAGTTATACGTCCTATATAATGTGTAGGTTTGCGTTGAAGGAAAACAAGAGTGCCGTCTGGTTGGATGTGGCAAATGTGAGGCCCGATCGCAAAGGGTCGTTGCTTTTTTTCTCTCACCTTTTTCAAACATGTTCTATAAGGTTGACACTTTTGTAATATAAAAAAGTAGTTAGTTCCTCGATCCCAAAGATTCAAAGCGTTCTGCTCTATAAGGTGCTATTGTGATGTAACTTAAGAATTTCGTGAACTTTTTGGTAGGCTGTTTGAAGGAATAAAGAGCAACCTGCCGTGCACACATAGTGAAAATTCGTGTCTGTACTCTTGAGCAACATTGCAATGGATATGAGTCTTGTGACTTCAATTAATAAGTGCAATACGTAACATTACAATGCATAGTGGACTGCGCACTCACCGCGGAGCCTCAACTAACTCCTCATTCCCCACACGCGCCCCCAACGCCCTTTTCTCTCTCTCTCTCTCTCTCTCTCTCTCTCTCTCTCTCTCTCTATCTCTCTCGCAATGGGCCGTGGCTTGCAATAACGTTCAATTCCATTCTCTCTCTCTCTCTCTCTCTCTCTCTCTCTCTCTCTCTCTCAGACACACACACACACATACACACACACACACGCACACACACACACACACACACACTCTCTCTCTTTCTTTCTCTCATTTTCCCTGTCTCTCATTCTCCCTGTCTCCCTCCTCTCTTTTTGTCTGTCTCTCTCTCTCTGACCCTTCCCCCCCCCTCTCTCTCTCTCTCTCTCTCTCTCTCTCTCACACACACACACACACACACACACATACACACATATTCTCTCTCTCTCTCTCTCTCTCTCTCATTTTCCCTGTCTCTCATTCTCCCGGTCTCCCTCCTCCTCTCTCTTTGCCGTCTCTCTATCTCTCTCTCTCTGTCTCTCTCCTTCTCTGTCTCTCTGTCTCTTCCCCCCCCCCTCTCTCTCTCTCTCTCTCTCTCTCTCTCTGACATTAAAAGAACGCACATGTTTGCATGCAAGCGTTTTCTAAATGATCACCCAATGCTATGGTTTATGGTGAAACAGGACGATATCCCTAACTATAGAAGCGATGTTAAGGGCTATTAAGTATTGGTTCAAGCTTGGTAAAATGCCAGCAGATAGACTGCCCAAACAAGCCTATATCATGCTGTCCAATGCTGACTTGTCGCCAGAATTTAACTGGGCTAAAGCTATTGAAGATCTTTTAGCAAGAATGGGATTTTACTTTATCTGGGTAAATGTGGGATGTACGAACGAGAAAGGCTTCTTGAAATCGTTTCAGCAAAGACTAAGAGATTGTTTTAGATAGGAGTGGAATGACAAAATCACAGGAGCGAACGTTTTATGGTGCATAGAACATTTAAGTTTTCCTTTGAATGTGAAAGCTATCGTAATGGTATTAACAATAACATAAAGAAATTTTGAGATGCGTTTATAAGATTCAGGTTGGAAGTAAATGTTTCAAACATTAATGAATGACATAATAGAGATAGCAGTGAAATATCCTGTCCATTTTGCGCTGGTGTGGAGGAGAATGAGAAGCATTTTCTAATGAATGAAATACATAACCAAGTATATCATCCCAGAACGAATGGAATGCCGCTATTTGATTGATGGATGGATTCATGGAAGAACAGAGATGTTGCCATGTACGTGTTTTATGCCATGACACGTCGAAACATGTTGACTAGCGAAGAATGGATGAGTGCACAGATTCGGCGCCATAGGCACAGGACCATCAGCGTAAGCTGGGTCGTTAAGACAGTGCAAATATGCAAGAGTCACGACAAGGAAACATAGCGCAAGCTATTTTATGGCATGTACACATTGAGCATTTCATGTTCAACCATCGCCTGACAATGCACGTATTCTCGTATCTACATTGCACCGTTGTACAGTAAAGTCGAATACAGCAAACATATAAAAACTATTTAAAATATGTACATAACATTCGTTTTATGTTTTACCGTTGCATTTAGACCATGGGATCATGTTCTGGAATCTGATATCTATTATCAGTGGGGAGGGGCCGCTATTGCGGAGGGACGCTATTGCGGAGGGCCGCTATTGCGGGATTTTTTTGGTAACAAAAGTTCTTAAGACAATTTTGATTCTTTTGTCCTAAAACGCCTAAAAGACCATAAAATTTTTGTTACTTTTTTGTTGAACTTATACATTTTTTCGCTTTTTTTTCTATTGCGGGGGGCCGCTATTGCGGGATTTTTTTTTAAAGTAACAAACATTATATGGTTTTTTAGGCGTTTTAGGACAAAAGAATCAAAATGGCCTTAAGAATCTTTGACCAAAAAAAATCCCGCAATAGCGGCCCCCCGCAATAGCGGCCCCCCGCAATAGCGGCCCTCCGCAATAGAGAGCCGACCCCTTATCAGTTCCGTACTGTAAAAGCTATTTCAACCAGAACTTTTTTCCCTGTTGCATCCTGGACGGAAGGGACTTGAATGATGTATTTAACTGCATAATATAGTATAATGGTTAATGTATGCAACAAAGTATTCATGTTATTATGATGGCGCAACCATAATCCTTATTCAATTTAAGGTTTAATTCTTGACTCTGTGATGTACTGATTTTACATATGTACATAACTTGCAAGTTTTATTTCCTTTCTTGACGGGTCGTCGGCCGCAATAAAGCAATCAATCAATCAATCTGTCTCTCCCTTTCTCTCTCTCTCTCTCTCTCTCTCTCTCTCTCTCTCTCCACTCACACAGTCAGCTCGTCGTTGCTGAAGAGCTTGGCAGCAGAGTCAAGCAGAGTGGAGACCTTGGAGTGGACAAACTGCTTCAGTGCAGGCTCCACTGTACTCTTGAACAGGGAGGCCAGGTCTGCGCTGGCCAGAGCAAGGAGCGCCGCGAACACGATGACCTTCATCCTGAGCAACAAGCATCGTGTAGAATCATGAAGTGTAAGGGGTCGACCGGACTGTCAGTCACCTAGCACTCAAGCGCTTTGCTACTCGTTGTCCTGGTGTGAGCAAAATGTCGGCACAACAAAAAAATTTTTGGGTGGTAAGAGTGTGACACCATTTAAGGGTATATTTACCACACAAGGAAAGGGTGTAAATGGATATCTGGTGTATTTCTATGGTGTATTAAATGTATGGAAAACGGTAGAGCGTAATGGAAAGTGTATTAACCTAGCACACGGCTCTTTGTGAATACACTCAACCAAAGCGCGTTGTATGGTGTGCAGTGACGTTATTGTACCTTTGTCTTCCTCCTCTCTCTGGATGACCTATATGTTGTAAACATGAGATAAGACGGTTCCAGATCCCCTGTCTGTTTAGAGATAACCTGCATCTGAAGATCCTCACTCTCTGCACTGAATATTGCAGTAGACAAAATTAGATAGCATACACTTTTCTAACTTTCCTGAAATCGATGTTTCAATGTCAGTTGTTTTCTTGCCCACGTATGATAGTTAGTCGTACTCGTTAATATTTGCAGCTCCAAGGGCTATACATCTTCCAAACAGTCAAACGGAACAGTTGTGTCATTCTAATTGAAAACAAGCAAACACATCAATCGATTATCATCAATCCTGTTTACATTTATCTCACAACGGAATGCAATAATTTTCTTCTCGGAAAGAGGCACAGACTGGACATTTAATATCACCAGCGGAACCGACAATGAGAACACAGCAAAGCTTACGAAACAACACACGAGATAGGGTACAGTATACTTGCTAAACAGCGCAGGCGGTTCATTCCTCTCTCATAAACGTAGTTATGTTGCTTTAGAGTCGGAGACAGCACTAACTTTCATTGGGCTGGCCCTTTACACTTCTCTAGTATTACTGGAAGACATGCAATAACTTTCATTGGGCTGGCCCTTTGCAATTCTCTAGTATTACTGGAAGACATGCAATAACTTTCGGGCCTGTGATTCAAATAAGGTGGAGCTCCAGCTATGGATATGAATATTTGGATGCAGGAGCCAATTTAAGTACTAGCAGTGACTGCAAGAATGGAATCAGGCCTACTGTGGAGTGCTCAAACATGCTCCCTGCAACCAACTTGATAAAAGGATCAAAATGTTTTATGTCGATGCCCATTTCCCCGCGTTCGGCAAAGTTTTTATACAATGTATCTCATATAATCATGTATCACATCTTAACAAAGAATCGCCTTAAAGATTTCCCCACTTTAACATTGACAAATGCTGTGCAGATGGCAACAATTAAAGCATTGCTAAATCCCATATGCAAAAGTGCGCGTTATCGTATGCAGGCTCACCGGCGAAACTAGTATAATCTTCAAGCGCAGCTGTATCCTTTAACTGACTGATCTTCTCTGGGAAGGTAACAAATTACTTACCTGTTTGCTGGTGAGAGCTTCTGAGAGGTCTGAGACTTGGGGGCAGAACGAGGTTGCTCTACTCTTATAGCAACTGGTGTCTCCCACAGCGTCCACTATCTCCCTGACCTCCACTCACAGACAGCCACAACGTCACGTTCAGGCCGGATGACCTTTTCCGCCAGGGTCACAGTGGATTCTTGGAACTGGAATGGCTGACCATGATAGCTAGGCACTCCTGGACTTGTCTCGGAAACCCAGCATCACTCTGTGAACTATGCCATTTACCTGGATCAGCCGGGGATGGTGGAGGAAAGTTGTAAGGAAAGAAGAGGTTCGACCCCTCTTCGAATCACTCTCAAATCAGTTCACACTTTATCCCCCGATCACTGACCTGCTTGATCAATCTTGTAATGGCAACTGATAACAAACGCAGAAACAAACAGATTTGGACGCACACTGTCAGGTACCTATGGAATTCATCCCAATTCTTGTTCATTACAGCATTAGAGTTTGATGCACAACTACGAGCATTCCCCTCACAGACACCCATTTTAACTTCATGGTGGATAGATACAACTAAATTAAACAGCTTGCCCAAGGACGCAAATCCTGCGGTTTCGACGATCCTCTCGCAAGGTGAGAGCAACCGCGTTTTCTATCTGGACTAAGAGTCCCACTTCATGCCGTTTTATTATGTGCAGTCACACAAAAATTGCCTTTGTTATAAAAAAAGGGGGAGGGGGGCAAAAACAAGAAGGAGCAGAATATGTGATCGACAAAAAATTCAGGTAACGTGCCTAGAAAAGAGAAAGAATAGCGTGCTTGACATATAACAAGGGTTTGACATAGACAGTGGACATAACAAATTCTGGCGACATCGCCGGGGATAAAACAGTATGCACATCGAAAGCTGCTGATGCACGAACCGCTCCAGCTGTAAGGTTGAGGCGGACCGTTCCGGCAGAAACTGACCAGCACACTGTTGCAGTATCCTTTCGTTTTCCGCAACCTGGCCAACACGGCTTGTTGAAATCTTGATTTCTCCCCACCCACCACCCACCTCCAACCCCCACCCTCACCTCCCACTCCTTTTCCAGCGTTTTGTGATTCGGTCGAGATTTTTTAAACTATTTGTAATGGGCCAGTGGCCTAAACAAATAGATGTTTCATTCGTTCGTTCGTTCATTCGTTCGTTTGTTCTACGTTAGGCCGAACGTTCTTTGTTGTGACAAAGACCAAGCAATTCATGTCATATATTTTTTATCAACCATGGGGTTTTCCAGATCATTAGGCATTATTGACATACGTTCTATGTTAGGTCGAACATTTTTTGTTGTGACAAAGGTCAAATGTTTTTTGTCGTATATTATTAATCAACCATGGGGTTTCCCATATTTATTTATATATGGACATGTTCTATATCAGCCAAACGTTTTCGTTGTGACAGGCAGTACAAAGCAAAGCGCTCGATAAGAGGCGAAAATGCACCCTAGGAGTAATGAGTTGTGCCGGCTTGCATGAACTGCAGAAGGCAGTTAAATGTTCGTTTTTGAAGAGCTCCATTACCATTCAGTTGTATAGTCATAGTGCTCCAGAGAATGCCCACCTTTGTGGATGCAATGGTGACATCGAACGTCAACATCGCCAATGCTGTACTCATAACCACCAGGAATCGCAACAGT
>JAWQFJ010031693.1:25000-46324 GCA_034096865.1 Theodoxus fluviatilis | reverse complement strand
CTGGGAGGTGGCAGCATTTCTCTACTCTGCCCAGAGTCTCAAAAGAATTTAAGCGATTTTACGTCGTAAGATCTAACATGGTAGTGAGCAACACAAGCGGGGAGACAACATCACTTGGCTGGAGCAGCTTGACGCTTCCTTCGTCAACAGGAACCTCTCGCTGCAGAGCTTTCGGGACATGCTCCAGGGGCTCAGAAGGGACGGCCTCACGTTGCCGAAGAGGCTTCCGGGGGAAATTTGGTCGGCACCGTGTCTTGAAGACCTAACCATGCACACCCTGAAATGTCTACAGCCCAATCTACGCGCAGGGTAGACTTGTCACGAACCCCTCACATGTAGGTAAGTGATGAAGGGGTAAAGGGAGTGACGACGCTGACTGTCAGAGACATTATAGAGTCCGTTCGCCCTCCAATGGAGTCATCTGTCATGTAAAGCATGCGATGACTGACACCTTGAATATGATATTTGGAATTGAGGAGAAAGTTTATATTTTGGACATTCGTATTGTGTTATGGTCGAAATAGTTTTTGTCAAAGTCACAGTTTTGGGGGTATGTTATATACTTCATTCCTTGTGGTACAGTTTGCCCGCGTTGTATGAGTATATTAATGTGTTTAAGAATCAGTTTATGTACGTGCATGTTACGTTTGTCACAGGTACTTGCAGTCAAAGGTTACACATGTTTGTGATGTTGCTTACGTACGTGCGTGCGCGCGTGTTTGTAAATGCATATGTGTAGATGTGTGCGTTTGTATGTGTATGTAAAATGTGTGTGTGTGCGTGTGTGTGTGTGTTTGTGTGTGTGTGTTTGCATGCGTGTGTGTGTGAATGTGCGTTCGTGTATGTGTGTGTGCGTGCGTGTGTGTACGCGTGCGTGCGTGCGTGTGTGTATACGTGCGTGTGTGTATGTGTGTGTGTGTGTGTGTGTGTGTGTGTGTGCGAGCACCGGCCGTTTAGAGCAAAAATCCGCACAGTTACCAACAGGTAGCTGTTCTGCTCACTCTCTTCAAGCTTCTGATGAAAAAGAACTTTAATGTTTAATTAGAGAAATAGTGTTTCAAGACCTCTCCAGAGTTGGAAAGAGTTCTTTACAGTGCAATGCTTGTGGGAGGCTAATGGAGTCGCGCTCCGTACAAACCTACGATACTCGACACTCGTGTGACAGGGCGGGATGCTACGACCTTTTTCCATGGGAACGATTCCAGGCAGCGGTGTTTCGGTCACCATGACCCCATGAGAAAATGGCGGTAAATCAAACACAAATGGTGCGTAATGATCCTCCCCCAACCTTTGTGTGGCGCTCACGGAATGGCGCACCGCACTCAGTCGGCTTTTGTACGTACTCTAATGCCCGCACCAACGCAGTCTGCGTGGTCTCACGATATTGCTAACCCCCCCTGTGTGCGTGCGTGCGTGCCTGCGTGCGTGCGTATCAGCGTAATCACGTGGCATCGCTCTGCTGTAAGAGAGACGCGATCATGGAGGCTTTCTATGCAAATGACGATTTCAGCGGTGACGCACACTGGACGGAAGGGGAGGCTGCGTTGGGCTGAGCAGACAGTCATTTACGGCGTGTCAGCAAGATGGAATTGTGGAGATCGTTGGGAACGTCTCATCCCCTTGTTGGGGAAATACTGACACGCTGGTGCGTGGGGAAATACTGACACACTGATGCGTGGGCCGTGAACGTCTCATCCCCTTGTTGGGGAAATACTGACACGCTGGTGCGTGGGGAAATACTGACACGCTGGTGCGTGGGGAAATACTGACACGCTGGTGCGTGGGGAAATACTGACACGCTGGTGCGTGGGGAAATACTGACACGCTGGTGCGTGGGGAAATACTGACACGCTGGTGCGTGGGCCGTGAACGTCTCATCCCCTTGTTGGGGAAATACTGACACACTGATAAATGGGACGTGAAGCAATTTTTGCTAAAGAGCAGGAATGCTGAAGAAGGACCATCAGAAATAATACAAAAGGGGACTGACGGAACGAATGAACTGTGCAGCCGTTTTGACTGACTGACATACCGTGGGATGGGAGCGAGGGAAGGGAAAGGAGTGTGTGTGTAAGTTTAGATGGGTCAGGACGGATTTATTCTTTTTTACACATAATGCAACACGCGGGGGCAGATGAAGAGCTGCAAAGTGCGTTCTATGAAATCATTCTTACGGGTCTCTCCCCTTTATATCAAGGTGGCATTCTAGTGTGAGTTTATCCTTCTTTCTGTAACTTGGAGGTCGTGAGTTCTCTCCACTCCCCAGATTCTCGAAACTTTTTTGCCCGTTCCCTGCAGAAGTGCATACAGGCTCTGCACTGCGCTCCATGTTAACTTTTCAAATTCACAAGTAGCAAAATGACGATCACATTTCTGCACTTGAATTACGGCATGGCAGTTACTGCCTTCTATTTTCAATGCAACAGAACATTTGACCGTATTTGGTTCCTGTTGCTGCCTCAACGTTTTTGAAAGAATTGAAGACAACAGCAAATGGTATAATGTAGGACATTAAAAAATATGGCGGTTTGCAACATTACCATTTATATTGGAAGACTGACTGCAATTCCTGAGAATGTTGTCAGATTTTTTCCTCTGTATTTCAAATACGTTTCCTCGTTGAGGAATTTAGACAATTCATTTTCCCGAGCTGAAAAGGGGGCTGGTGAGTGAGAGGCACGTGTCCCATTGGAGTTGTCAGATCAGATGCGTGTCAATGTCTGACTGACGGCTTCGTGCCAGGGAAACGCTGTCTTGCATGCACCGCTGGATCAAAAGCTGCATTCCTTGCAGTAGTTTTGGTGGATGAACAGGAATTTTCTATTTGGGCTCGACCTGCCTTTCTTTGGCGGGGCTTCTTTCCAGATATTCTTCAAAGCGATGGCCCTCTATTGAGATCTCGACTTTCTGTCGTGTATCCCCGGTACTCGTTCCTCCTCTGTGAGGCCGTAGCAGTCCAGCCTCTCCAGTTCTTGCCCAAGGGAGTCCATGCTCTGAGCCGGTGATCTTGCTTGTGTCCTCCACGCTTGGCATCGTGTCTTTGAGTCGGTCCTGTGGGTTGCAGTCATCCCCCCGTGCATGGGACATGCACTGGCAGCGCCACAACCTCTGCCAGGGAACACTGTAGGATCTGTGTGCTGGTTTGTCCAGTACTGAACTGTCGATCACGTTGCACTTGTAGACGATTGGTATCCTGTCTTGATGGACCCGGTTTGCAGCGATGCTTCATTGCTTTCATTACACAGTAGGACATAACGATGCTCTTTTACTAGAACGAAATTTGTAAATCTGAAAACGAACATGAGAACGAAATAAATTTTTCAGTAGCCAAGCAGCCTTATTTAGATAAAATTGCTGCATCGTTGAAAGCCTCCAAAAGCCGCTTGTATCTGCAAGTGTCTGCAAAACGATCAGTGCATGCGTCATACATCAAACAGCGCTGAAAAGTGAGGAGGAATTTCATACCGGGGCCACTGTCGACATGGCACCGAAAACACGTAGTAGCCACTCAGTGCAGTCGCTGCTGACTTTGCCACTCTCTCTCGCTCGGCACGCTGGGCCAGAACTGGGAGTCGGCAAGGAAATAAAAACGCCCGTGAACACCAAGCAGTCATCGACTTAAAAAACTCTTGAGTAGTTCCGTAAGACGAAGAAACGTATGGATATTCTAGGCTTAGCTATTTTCCCCGAGTCTGAATAATGAGTCTTTTCGAGATTGCACCTTAGCACTGGCGTATATATGAACAACCTCCGTCCAACCTTTCCTCGTCGCAAACCCTGACCGAAAAAGCGCGTTCAGGATCGAACCTGTTGTTGGACTCCGGGTAATGTTTGCCAGGAATTTCCTTGTGATGGCCCCTGACAAAGAGAAGATTAGAGCGGCCTACGTTTCCTTGTCGGATTCAATTTCCTCAAGATGCTTAGGAGCCTCGTTGTGACGACGGGATTTTGCTGTCTTCGATTTTTGAGATTGCTTGTCATGTGCAGTGCGTGGAGAGCTACTGAAAACCTGTTGACGCCACGCGTGCAAAGGCGGAGAAACCCCTCCAGAGAGAAGCCCCAGAGAGGCTACTTCCAGCTCTGATCGCCCTAGGTGGCAGCTCGTGCAAAAAAAGTGGAATTAATATTGTCAATAAAACCCCTCCTTTACCTTTTCCTTTCAGACGACCAAGCCTGCTGCATGAGGAGTCGGAGATTGAAAGTGAGAATCAATAAACAGTTGTGTTGAGATTTCTCGAAAGGGATTGATCTAATTCCTTTCGATTTGTTTATAGATCCATGCTCCCAGGTAATCCTACATCTCCATATATGGTGTTATTTATTTTTACTGGTCAACTTTTTCTCTGTCGTCTTTCTCCCCATCTACTTGCCTGCCTGTCACCTTGGCTGTCTGCCGGGATGCCT
Source organism: Theodoxus fluviatilis (assembly GCA_034096865.1). Taxonomy (NCBI): domain Eukaryota; kingdom Metazoa; phylum Mollusca; class Gastropoda; order Cycloneritida; family Neritidae; genus Theodoxus; species Theodoxus fluviatilis. Next base: position 41,920 of record JAWQFJ010031693.1, on the reverse strand, counting down.
ATGTGTGTTTGTTTATGTGTGTGTGTGTGTGTTTATGTGTGTGTGTGTGTGTGTGTGTTTGTGTGTGTGTGTGTGTGTGTGTGTGTGTGTGTGAGAGAGAGAGAGAGAGAGAGAGAGAGAGAGAGAGAGAGAGAATGTGTGTGTGTGTGTGAGAGAGAGAGAGAGAGAGAGAGAGAGAGAGAGTATGTGTGTGTGTGTGAGTGAGAGAGAGAGAGAGAGAGAGAGAGAGAGAGAGAGAGAGAGAGAGAGAATCTGTGTCTGTATGTGAGAGAGAGAAAAAGGAGAGAGAGAGAGAGAGAGAGAGAGAGAGAGAGAGTGTGTGTGTAGGTAGGTAGGTAGGTAGGTAGGTAGGTAGGTAGGTAGGTAGGTAGGTAGGTAGGTAGGTAGGTAGGTAGGTAGGTAGGTAGGTAGGTAGGTAGGTAGGTAGGTAGGTAGGTGTGCATTCTAATTCACTAGAGACTTCGCCTACGGGCGAAAGTGTCTCTAGCCCAGTTGACATCACGTAATGGAAGGTTTTCGTCCGAAAAATGCAAATGGAGGTCACACGAGAGAATTGTGGGATAGCCGATTTGCTCAATGCCATGCGTCGTTAAAGTAGTTCTAAGACTATTTTGCACAAAACTCTTAACTTACTCTTGTTGAGGCAATAAACAAGCGTTTATTCGATAAGATTAAATGTTTGTGTTGAAATGGAAACAAGTTTTGACATCTGAATGATTTTTGTAAAAAGTGGAGAAAAAATAGTATCAGAACGAACTATTTTTGGCGCAGTGCTTTAATGCAAATGGTCAAGTCTATTACACATCCATTGCGAACTGTGCCAAAGTCACTACTGACTCGGGTTCACAGAATGGGTGTGTGTGTGTGTGTGTGTGTGTGTGTGTGTGTGTGTGTGTGTGTGTGTGTGTGTGTGTGTGTGTGTGTGTGTATGTGTGTGTGTGTGTTTGTGTGTGTGTGTGTGCGCGCGCACTATTGACCGGCTGGCTGATTGGATGGTTGCCTGTCTCCCTATCTGTAGCTTTTGCTACTCGTTTGTCCGCTCTAAAACGTCTGTGTATAATAGTTTGTCAATGTCTGGGCGTTTGCCTGCAGGTTTGTGTTCCTCTCTAACTTCACACAACGGCTTGCCTACAGCAGCAGAAACACTTGTGCTCTTTTAATCAACCTTGCGGAACAGACCTCAGCCTTTTGCTGATTGAAAGTGTGTAGTTTTATTGATTTTCTTGAACTTTCTCAGCCAAACTAGACCTTTTCACCACCTGTTCACACGACGCTCTGTAGCACGCGTGAGCAGCAGTCAATGTTACATGAACAGTGCGCTGCGGAGAATTGCGAAACCGACCTCCACCTCCCCTTGTGCGTGACCATAGTCACTTCCGTGGCTTCCGAGATGTGACAGCGGCTGGCAAGGTCGGGACAAGACTCGGTCTTGATGACGACGTGACCCCTCTAGGATGATTTGGGTTGTTTCACTTCGACCCACGACATGCGTTTGTCTGCCGCTGACGCGTGAAGGATACTTCAGAGAGGACAAGGAAAAAAGGGCAATAGATGAAGAAATAGTTGGAGACGACAATACGCAAAAGAACCACTAACTTTTTCTCCAGTTGAAACATTCTTCCCTTCTCAAGATCGACAGCTGTCACACGACACTTTGGACTTCTCGGCTTGTTGACCTGACCTAGAAATCGAATGATCTCCGCGGCGTTTGTCTGGCGATCTCTTGGGTCAACTGCTCAGGACGAGGACAGCGAAAGAATTCCAGTCATTTCCTGCAAGAGTTTGTTTGCTGGCAAATATTCTTTGCGATTTGAGAATTTCTTGATAAAATGGAAAAACTTGGTAAATATGTGTTTTGTTTGCGTGCCTTGTCAGCAGAAAGCCATGTGCAGTGTGGCCACTGGAACATTGCTGATGTGTAGACGGATTCGCCACTAGAATATCATTTATTTTGCGAATCTCAATATATTGAACTGTTACATGAAACTTAAAATCTGTTCAGCATTAAGTAGCGGCTGCTGTACATTCTGAACGGAAACGTGTTTCCACGTACACTTTACAAATAGTTCTTAGTGCGTTGTCTTACACATCATTTTGTCACCACAAGCAACGCTGGATTTCTGGCTACACTCTGCAGGTTCTGTTCCCATAGGCGGGATTCTGCCTCGTCAAAGGACGAGTCTCTGTGTACCGCAGCAGCACCAGATGTTGTCCTCATCTGACCGATGGAATAGAGAGGTGATCCCGAGTTTTAGTTAGCTGAATGAACAAACTATCAATGACTTTCCCACACTGTGTCAGCACAAATAACGGTATGCTTGTCGTCGATGGTTGGATTTCGCGACTTAATTTCCAGGGTGTTTATTTCCTCGAGGACAGGCTTGATACGCCAATCTACGTGGCTGAGCCGACGGAAGCATCCGATGGACTGCGCACCCGTAATATCATTTTCACAAAGGTTATGGCTCTGGTCGGCACAAAAGCCTGAAATAACTTTGGCCTTGGTGAACAGACGGGGGATAGTGCGCAGACAATGTAATCATCGCGACCTGTGCAAAATTCCCAGGGGGTATCCCCGGTTCCTTGACGAGGAGGGAAGACGAGAGACAGGGAAGAGTGGCCCTTTGAGGACGCTCTCCGCTGTTCATCTCCTTAAAGGTGTCATACAAGCGGATGGAACGCACGATTCTCCCCCGTCCTTCTGGGAGGAGATGCCGAGAACAATGCATGCAGTCGCAATCGAACAACATCACCCGTGGTCTGGCCCGCCCAGTGCACAAAGGCAGCTATACTTGAAGAGCCTCTGTACCTTTGGGCGTGAGGTCGGAAAATGACGGGTGTGACACATGCGGAATAGTCAAGCTGAGCATTCTTCCTGCTTCCCCAGTTGCGAGTGTGCAATGCTTGTGCTGCCTTGATACTCAGCCAGTCAGAGCAAGGACAGACGGCACAGAGGAGAGAAGGTGAAGGCTTGTGCTGCCTTGATACTCAGCCAGTCAGAGCAAGGACAGACGGCACTCAGAGGAGAGAGGGTGAAGGCGTGGGTGCTTTTTGCGCCGATTCGACTTCGGCAACAGGTGTACTGCAGATGACGAAAGAAATAGCAAAACACAACGACCAAAAGGTAAATGAAGTCTCATTGATTACCGGACACAACAGTGCACAGTTTCTGAGGACGTGCCACTTGCAAACGTAGGCCGGTATCAAGCTGTGTCGACATTTGATGGCCTTGTACGTGCTGACGTAAAGAATGTCTAGTGTTGAGTCATGCTGACACCGACTTATGCTTGCAAGTTGCTCGTCTCTACATCATAGTACATGTATATTACAGCATAGCTTGCAACGTTTTGGCTTAAAGGTCGTCATCAGTTACCCGGTCAAAGCACAACGTAAAACCACACAGTCAAAGCACAAAGTAAAAGCACACATTCAAAGCACAGAGAAAAGCACACATTCAAAGCACAGAGAAAGGTACAAAGTCAAAGCACAGAGAAAAGGCACACGGTCAAAGCACACGGTCAAAGCACACGGTCAAAGCACACAAAGCACACAGTCATAGCACACAGTCAAAGTATAGAGCAAAATCACAGAGTAAAAGCACACATTCAAGGGACACGGTCAAAGCACACATTCAAGGGACAGAGTGAAACACACAGCCAAAGCACAGAGTAAAATACAGAGTCAAAGCACAGAGTAAAACACACAGTCAAAACACAGAGTAAAACACACAGCCAAAGCACAGAGTACAACACACAGCCAAAGCACAGAGTACAACACACAGCCAAAGCACAGAGTAAAACACACAGCCAAAGCACAGAGTAAAACACACGGCCAAAGCACATAATAAAACATACAGTCAAAACACAAAGTAAAACACACGGTTAAAGCACAGAGTAAAACACACGATCAATGCACACAGTCAAAGCACTCAGCTAAAGCACACAGCCAAAGCACACAGCCAAAGCATATAGCCAAAGCAGTCAGTCAAAGCACACAGTCAAAGGACAGAATGAAACAAAAGGTCAAAGCACAGAGTAAAACACACAGTCAAAGCACAGAGTACAACGCACAGCCAAAGCACAGAGTACAACACACAGTCAAAGCACTGTGCTGATGTGTAGAGTGCAGTGTGGCCACTGTGCTGATGTGTAGACGGATTCGCCACTAGAATATCATTTATTTTGCGAATCTCAATATATTGAACTGTTACATGAAACTTAAAATCTGTTCAGCATTAAGTAGCGGCTGCTGTACATTCTGAACGGAAACGTGTTTCCACGTACACTTTACAAATAGTTCTTAGTGCGTTGTTTTACACATCATTTTGTCACCACAAGCAACGCTGGATTTCTGGCTACACTCTGCAGGTTCTGTTCCCATAGGCGGGATTCTGCCTCGTCAAAGGACGAGTCTCTGTGTACCGCAGCAGCACCAGATGTTGTCCTCATCTGACCGATGGAATAGAGAGGTGATCCCGAGTTTTAGTTAGCTGAATGAACAAACTATCAATGACTTTCCCACACTGTGTCAGCACAAATAACGGTATGCTTGTCGTCGGTGGTTGGATTTCGCGACTTAATTTCCAGGGTGTTTATTTCCTCGAGGACAGGCTTGATACGCCAATCTACGTGGCTGAGCCGACGGAAGCATCCGATGGACTGCGCACCCGTAATATCATTTTCACAAAGGTTATGGCTCTGGTCGGCACAAAAGCCTGAAATAACTTTGGCCTTGGTGAGCAGACGGGGGATAGTGCGCAGACAATGTAATCATCGCGACCTGTGCAAAATTCCCAGGGGGTATCCCCGGTTCCTTGACGAGGAGGGAAGACGAGAGACAGGGAAGAGTGGCCCTTTGAGGACGCTCTCCGCTGTTCATCTCCTTCAAGGTGTAATACAAGCGGATGGAACGCACGATTCTCCCCCGTCCTTCTGGGAGGAGATGCCGAGAACAATGCATGCAGTCGCAATCGAACAACATCACCCGTGGTCTGGCCCGCCCAGTGCACAAAGGCAGCTACACTTGAAGAGCCTCTGTACCTTTGGGCGTGAGGTCGGAAAATGACGGGTGTGACACATGCGGAATAGTCAAGCTGAGCATTCTTCCTGCTTCCCCAGTTGCGAGTGTGCAATGTTTGTGCTGCCTTGATACTCAACCAGTCAGAGCAAGGACAGACGGCACAGAGGAGAGAGGGTGAAGGCTTGTGCTGCCTTGATACTCAGCCAGTCAGAGCAAGGACAGACGGCACTCAGAGGAGAGAGGGTGAAAGCTTGTGCTGCCTTGATACTCAGCCAGTCAGAGCAAGGACAGACGGCACTCAGAGGAGAGAGGGTGAAGGCTTGTGCTGCCTTGATACCCAGCCAGTCAGAGCAAGGACAGACGGCACTCAGAGGAGAGAGGGTGAAGGCTTGTGCTGCCTTGATACCCAGCCAGTCAGAGCAAGGACTGACGGCACTCAGAGGAGAGAGGGTGAAGGCGTGGGTGGTTTTTGCGCCGATTCGACTTCGGTAACAGGTGGACTGAGATGACGAAAGAAATAGCAAAACACAACGACCAAAAGGTAAATGAAGTCTCATTGATTACCGAACACAACAGTGCACAGTTTCTGAGGACGTGCCGCTTGCAAACGTAGGCCGGTATCAACCTGTGTCGACATTTGATAGCCTTGTACGTGGTGGCGTAAATAATATCTAGTGTTGAGGCATGCTGACACCGGCTTATGCTTGCAAGTGGCTCGTCTCTACATCATAGTTCATGTATATTACAGCACAGCTTGCAATGTTTTGGCTTAAAGGTCGTCATCAGTTACCCGGTCAAAGCACATCGTAAAACCACACAGTCAAAGCACAAAGTAAAAGCACACATTAAAAGCACAGAGAAAAGCACACATTCAAAGCACAGAGAAAAGGTAAAAGTCACAGCACAGAGAAAAGGCACACGGTCAAAGCACACATTAAAAGCACACAGTCAAAGCACAGAGTAAAGCATACGGTCAAAGCACACAGTCAAACCACACAGTCAAACCACACAAAGCACACAGTCATAGCACACAGTCGAAGCACAGAGCAAAATCACAGAGTAAAAGCACAGAGTAAAACCACACGGTCAAAGCACACGGTCAAAGCACACGGTCAAAGCACACGGTCAAAGCACACGGTCAAAGCACACGGTCAAAGCACACATTCAAAGGACAGAGTAAAACACACAGTCAGAGGACAGAGTAAAACACACAGTCAAGGAAGAGAGTAAAACAAACGGTCAAAGCACAGAGTAAAATACAGAGTCAAAGCACAGAGTAAAACACACAGCCAAAGCATAGAGTAAAACACACAGCCAAAGCACAGAGTACAACACGCAGCCAAAGCACAGAGTAAAACACACAGCCAAAGCACAGAGTAAAACACACGGCCAAAGCACAGAGTAAAACATACAGTCAAAACACAAAGTAAAACACACGGTTAAAGCACAGAGTAAAACACACGGTCAAAGCACACAGTCAAAGCACACGGTCAAACCACACGGTCAAACCACACAGTCAAAGCACACAGTCAACGCAGTAAAAGCACACAGTCGAAGCACACAGTCAAAGCACAGTCAAGGCACACAGTCAAAGCAGTCAAAGCACACAGTCAAAGCACAGTCAAAGCACACTGTCAAAGCACAGTCAAAGCACAGTCAAAGCACACAGTCAAAGCACACAGTCAAAGCACACAGTCAAAGCACACAGTCAACGCACACAGTCAAAGCACACAGACAAAGCACATTCAAAGCACACAGTCAAAGCAGTCAAAGCACACGGTCAAAGCACACAGTCAAAGCACACAGTCAAAGCACACAGTCAAAACACACAGTCAAAACACACAGTCAACGCACACAGTCAAAGCACACAGACAAAGTACATTCAAAGCACACAGTCAAAGCAGTCAAAGCACACAGTCAATTCACATTCAAAGCACACAGTCAAAGCACACAGTCAAAGCACAGAATCAAAGCACACAGTCAAAGCACCTGGTCAAAACGCACCGTCAAAGCACACGGTCAAAACACACAATCAAAGCACAAAGTACACAGTCAAAGCACAGTCAAAGCACACAGTCAACGCACAGAGTACACAGTCAAAGCACAGTCAAAGCACACAGTCAAAGCACAGTCAAAGCACACAGTCAAAGCACACAGTCAAAGCACACAGTCAAAGCACAAAGCACACAGTCAAAGCACAGTTAAAGCACACAATCAAAGCACACAGTCAAAGCACAGTCAAAGCACAAAGTACACATTCATAGCACACAGTCAAAGCACACAGTCAAAGCACACATTCAAAGCACACAGTCAAAGCGCACAGTCAAAGCACAGTCAAAGCACAGTCGAAGCACATAGTCAAAGCACAGTCAAAGCACACAGTCAAAGCACAAAGCACACAGTCAAGCACAGTCAAAGCACAGTCAAAGCACAGTCAAAGCACACAGTCAAAGCACAAAGCACACAGTCAAGCACAGTCAAAGCACACAATCACAGCAGGAAGTGCGATGGACCGGTTGCGCGACTGGGCGAATCTGCTTTCGTCAAAATCCCCCAATAATCTTGAGTGTAAAAGGTAGACCAAGGTTTGCAAGGAAATGCTGTTAGCGGAAATGGGTTCTTGCTCTCTCTATTTCCGTGAGAGACGGAGGTGGAGGCGCTACATTGAACATCTGCCTGAACATCCACTCGTCCCGGAATTCAGGAGGATTGGCAGCTGACGTCCTCGCCACGTGACCAGTTTACGGCAGTGTTGCTATTAATAGCGCGTAAACTCCGGCTCCCTGACAACGCCAGTGTTGTTCCAAGTGACGTAAATAGGTCACCTGACACCCTGTTCTAAAATGGAGATTCTGACTTCCACAAGCCAGAACAGAATCTGTACCAAGCACTGTTTTCCGTCAACTTACCTCTCCTCTCAGGCTGTGAATGAACTCTCGGTACACTTTGTTTTGTTTCCCTCGAAATTCATTCCCTTTGTGCATGTACGAAAACATGAAAGTATTCAGAATAAAGGCTTTTCTCGCAGTCAGTTTCTCAACCCAGTTTCTCATGCAGAGTCGACGCCTACGCTCCAGAAATATAAGACCTGTCAACCGTTGTTTGCTCATCTGTGTCGTCCTACAATTTACATTCACTAAAAAAAGCTGAAGGAGAAAACAATTTAGGGACATGTTTTATAATGTACGATATCGGTCAAGTCTCTTTCTGTTCCAAATGTTATTGAGATACAGTCGTCAGACTGGTCATATCGACTGCGAGGTTGTCAATAATAATCGATTGATTTGATCAGCGTAGCTCATGTAAAATGTCAGTAAGCACAGAATCAATCACACAATGCAACACTCATACCAACAAGTAAGAATGAATCGTTCAGTTCGTTCGTTCAGTCTCTTAACCCTGAGATGGGTTGTTGAGGAACCACTGATGACTTTCGGACAATCTTCCTCCATCGATCTCTATCCTCTGTGGCTCGCTGTGAGTCAGCAAAGGTCAAGCCTGTCCACTCTTTGATGTCTTCCCACCTCTTTCTCTGCCTGCCTCTCCTTCTCCCACCTGATACGGTACCTTGCAGGATGGGCTTGGCCAGCCCACTGCCTCTTGACACGTGACCGTACCACTTCAGCTTTCTGCTTTTCACGATTGAGAGCAGGTCTTCGTACTGTCCAAATGCTCTCCTGATCCTGTTGCTGACTTCCTTATTTGTGACATGGTCTTTATATGAGATGTTTAGAATCTTGCGGTAGCATCTCATTTCAATATTTCAAGAACGAATACATTACAGCAAGTGCTAAACCCCTTTCATACTAAGCATCCATGTCATTTTCCATCTAATCATTCTCCACAAACACGTGCACTGTTTCATCCCAGACTGCGTCACGGGGCACAACAAAAGGGGGTGTTAATCGTCACGCAAGGTTCACACTCTGGACCAGATCAACCCCAAAACCTTCTTCCTGCAAGATGTCCCAGGCTCATTCATTGCCAGGAGCATTGGTAGGCACACTGACCTGAAGGTAAAATGTCTTGTGTACATGTACAGTGTCTGGGCGTATGCATGACTTGTGGTTCTTCCTTTGGATGTAAGGCGAGCTCGAAGACGTGAAGATGTTCCAATACGTGCACGCCTAGACAGCGGAGCAGTGCTGAGACAGAGACTGAAAGCAAGGTTGGGGTGAAGACATTTCTCCAAGAAGACACCAAGGTGCGCAGACATGGAGCAACACCAAGACAAGGAAACGTGTGAAAGATCTGCCTCTAGTAAACTTGACCGTCTGACTGTTAGGAGCAATTTGTATACTACTCCGGTAATATGGGGACAAGCCATCTGAAAATCAATGTATGCGCAACCAACGTCTTTTGCTCCATGGTATTCCCAAGAGAAACTGTAGGATTATAAAAGATCTAATCAATGTAAAGTCTTATTTTAGCTACATAGGACCATTGGCACTCATCCAAAATATCAGCTGTCCACATTTGTACAGGAACTTCGACAGAGTCGAGACACATTTATGAGACACCCCTGCAAAGATTCAAAAGGCGAAGCACACTTTGAACTGGGATGTAGAATTTCCCCGCATTGTGTTCAGCACTCCAGACAAACCCAAAGGGCAACTGGGTGGAGGAAAGACTAGACAGAGCTGCAGAGGTCTGCGGGCTCCAGGAAATTTCTCAGACGAGAAGGGGACGTGAGGCGGGAGAGAGCGACAGGAGGTTTGGGCCGCGAGTGAGACGCGGGAGCAAGTAGTGACCCTCTCTCTACACGTCCCTGGACGACTGGGGTCTGGAGACAGACCGTCGCCCCAGGCCGTGTCTGAATCAGAGCTGCCAGGAAGCGGGCAGACGATTAATGTCCCAGGGGTGGAAGCACAACTGCTGGGTCATCTGCGCCAGGTTGCCCAGCCGTTTCCCCCCCCCCCCCAATCTTCTCTGGAAACACGGCGCAAAGGTCATGCAGTAGGAATCTGGGAACCCTTGTTTTGTTCCAGAGATTGTTTATTTTGTTTATTTTCTGTGCTCGGGTTTTAAGGCTGCAGAGGGCGATGACAGAAATCGGAGTGATTGACCAGCCTCCCTCGTGCTACTGACAGAAATCGGAGTGATTGACCAGCCTCCCTCGTGCTACTGACAGAAATCGGAGTGATTGACCAGCCTCCCTCGTGCTACTGACAGAAATCGGAGTGACTGACCAGCCTCCCTCGTGCTACTGACAGAAATCGGAGTGACTGACCAGCCTCCCTCGTGCTACTGACAGAAATCGGAGTGATTGACCAGCCTCCCTCGTGCTACTGACAGAAATTGGAATGATTGACCAGCCTCCCTCGTGCTACTGACAGAAATCGGAGTGATTGACCAGCCTCCCTCGTGCTACTGACAGAAATTGGAATGATTGACCAGCCTCCCTCGTGCTACTGACAGAAATCGGAGTGATTGACCAGCCTCCCTCGTGCTACTGACAGAAATCGGAGTGATTGACCAGCCTCCCTCGTGCTACTGACAGAAATCGGAGTGATTGACCAGCCTCCCTCGTGCTACTGACAGAAATCGGAGTGATTGACCAGCCTCCCTCGTGCTACTGACAGAAATCGGAGTGATTGACCAGCCTCCCTCGTGCTACTGACAGAAATCGGAGTGATTGACCAGCCTCCCTCGTGCTACTGACAGAAATTGGAATGATTGACCAGCCTCCCTCGTGCTACTGACAGAAATTGGAATGATTGACCAGCCTCCCTCGTGCTACTGACAGAAATTGGAATGATTGACCAGCCTCCCTCGTGCTACTGACAGAAATTGGAATGATTGACCAGCCTCCCTCGTGCTACTGACAGAAATTGGAATGACTGACCAGCCTCCCTCGTGCTACAGACAGAAATTGGAATGATTGACCAGCCTCCCTCGTGCTACTGACAGAAATTGGAATGATTGACCAGCCTCCCTCGTGCTACAGACAGAAATTGGAATGACTGACCAGCCTCCCTCGTGCTACAGACAGAAATTGGAATGATTGACCAGCCTCCCTCGTGCTACTGACAGAAATCGGAGTGACTGACCAGCCTCCCTCGTGCTACTGACAGAAATCGGAGTGATTGACCAGCCTCCCTCGTGCTACTGACAGAAATCGGAGTGACTGACCAGCCTCCCTCGTGCTACTGACAGAAATCGGAGTGATTGACCAGCCTCCCTCGTGCTACTGACAGAAATCGGAGTGACTGACCAGCCTCCCTCGTGCTACTGACAGAAATCGGAGTGACTGACCAGCCTCCCTCGTGCTACTGACAGAAATCGGAGTGATTGACCAGCCTCCCTCGTGCTACTGACAGAAATTGGAGTGATTGACCAGCCTCCCTCGTGCTACTGACAGAAATCGGAGTGATTGACCAGCCTCCCTCGTGCTACTGACAGAAATCGGAGTGATTGACCAGCCTCCCTCGTGCTACTGAGGTAAATGGCAGCATTTTATAAAATTGGGGGTGGGAGACGTTAAGAGTAGGTGTTTGCATTGATATGTATTTGTTAATTAATATCGCCCGCTTGTTGATGAAGAACAAACTTGTGTTTTAAATACTTTGGTTGCACTGCAGTGCCAGGGCACTTCTGGCACTGTCACGTGTGGCTGTTGTAGATAACTACTCGCACTTTCACTTTTGTGCGTGCTGTGTTTTTCTTTCTTTGAAGTCGCTTGAACTTCTCCATTCCTTTACATTCTCTTCTCTTGTTCTTTCAGTTCTTGTGTAATTCGAGATATTCTCCCGCATCTCTTTCTCTCTGTCTGTCTGTCTGTCTGTCTGTCTGTCTGTCTGTCTGTCTGTCTGTCTGTCTGTCTGTCTGTCCGTCCGTCCGTCCGTCCGTCCGTCCGCCCGCCCGCCCACCCGTCCGTCCTTCCGACTGTCCGTCCGTCCGTCCGTCCGTCCGTCTCTCTCTCTCTCTCTCTCTCTCTCTCTCTCACCCCCTCTCTCTCTCTCTCTCTATCTCTCTCTCACCCTCTCTCTCTCTCTCTCTCTCTCTCTCTCACTCTTCAGCCAGCAGCCGAGGTGGTCGGCCGTGTCTCGCTGCGCTCCATCGAAATGCGTCAGTAGGCTGTGTTTTGGCTGGCCTACTGCGATACACCTGCTTGTGAACAGAAGTGTATCGAGTCCCAGTGTTCGAACGTGAATTCGTTGTACTGTTTCTAATCCTCGACTACTTCTTGTTATTCATTTGACACGGAATGCGTAAAAACTGCCGGTGGTCGAACAGTGTTGTGTTGCTGAGCACTGAACATAGGCAGTTCTGCCCAGGCTGGCGCTGGCGGAAAAGGATCGCGTTGTGATGCTTTGCATTTCATCTTCATGTGACTGTTGTGAAGGTTCTGGGTCGTGTGAGGATCGTGGCGCGGTCGGTGTGTTTATATCGGTCAGTCCGCTTAGGTCATTGCCCTGGCACGTGGTCGGGTCGGGCTAAATTTGTCATGTTGTGTCACGTGACATCAGTTGATTTCCAGCTCTAGTGTGATCGAAAACTCAACTAGCTTCAAGAAAGATCTGGAACCTGTGTTTAGGTATAGAAGGCGCGACATAGCGAGAGACAGACTCAGACATGAGCAGCAGATACGACAGAGTTAAGGTGAGAGCTTAACTAGAGGATAAACGAGTCCTCCTTTGTGAGGAGTGAATCCTCTGCGGCACTGTGCATAGAGTGATGTTGTTACGACGATTACTGTTTACTGATTTTCACCGCTGGGTAGCCATCAGTGCGTGAATAAAGTTTATCGAAAACGACCACCAGCGTTTGTAACTTCGAATTGCCGGCGCAAGCAACCCCCATACAACAGAATATTGCAAGGGAAGAGCGCAACCTGACCTTTGGCGTTTTGTGAGAAAGGATGTGATGCAGCATAGCTGGTCTTGACTTCTTGCGCTGACAACTAAGAGTTGTCGCCATTTTTAATCACCCTGATATCGCTTGGGCGGTTAAGTCGGCTGTGGGCACGTGTCGCCATTGCCACAACAGCCCTCGCCGTTTGATCTGCAGTTTCTAGAATTGCGGTCGTTCATCCCGAAGCTTGGATTTGTTTTTGGTGTACTTGTGGAAGTGCAAAATTGGACAATGCAAATTAGATCGTGATGGGTGTGTACATTCAAGCATATCGTTTGAGAATTGGACTCCATTCTGCACGTGCTGATCGTGCACGGCGCAGAGGAGAGGGTACTGTAACAACGCGGAGTTCGAATCGACGGGAATTCCGTGCACGAGCAATGGCTAAACTGAGTTCACCTCACACCACACAAACCGCTATACACGACGCTGCCGCCTTCATCAGCAGTGCAGGTACTCCTTGCGTTCTGAAGCCGTGTGACCAGGACAAATACCTGCATGATTTGTCTGGACTCATTCTGTTGAGCGGTTCAGTAGAGCCCAACCCTGGCCCACAGATGACTCAGACAACACAGACAGAGGAGAGCATGAACAGCAATGACATGGACGAACAGACCTTAGCGGACTTGAACAGCTTGTGGGAAGCACGACTAGGTGAGAGGATGGATGCAACGCACAGACACATTGCGGAGACGGACAGAGAGCTGGAAACAATGAAAGCCTCGGTACAAACAACCAACGACCAGACTCGACAACAATACCAGCAAATGCTGGATTCATACAAATCGATGCAAGTAGAAGCGAAACATTTGAAAAAACCACCTCAACGGTATGTACTCCGAGCTGCAGATCAAAACTCAGAAAATCGAAAACGAAGTGGCCGGCCTCGATGAAATCGCACGACGCAATGGTGTGAGATTGTTCGGTTTGCGCGAGGAGAATCGCGAGACCTATTGGTCATGTTTACAGACCGTCCTGCGACTCTTCCGCGAAACCGTACCCTGAGCTGCCTGGTCTGAGAAAGACATCAAGCGGGTGCAAAGACTCGTTGCCACACGTCGTACATCACAAGGATCGCGTCCAGTTCTCGAAAAACTCAATACATTCTTGAACAAAATGAACCCACTGAAATACGGCCGGCCGCGACCCCATCAGAAGACTGGGAGTAAGAATCTCGGGAGAGCTCACGCTTAGACAAGCCCAAACTCTCCGAGATCTCCGCCGCGAGGGACACCATGCATACTTCAGAAACAACAGGCTTTGCCTCAAAGAGGACCGGACAACTACCTCTACAAGACGTCAGTATCATCCGAGACATAACGGTACAAGAAAACCTGGGACCGATACATGGAGGAGACCAAGCCAAGATATTCGGCAGCACGTCGAAACTTCTTTGCCGTTTGCCTACTACAGCAACCTCGACAAAAACCGTCATGACTGTCCCAGTGGCACAACACTTTTGGTAGCACAAGGAATGGTCTCAGGGACAGGTAACATATAGTACATGGAGGAGACTAAGCCAAGATTTTCAGCAGCACGTAGAAACTAGCTTGCCGTTCAACTATTACAGCAACCTCAACGAGAATCAGCATGGCTGTGCCCGTGGCACACCGCTGTTGGCAGCACAAGGAATGGAGCAGCACCAGTCTCAGGTACCAGTAACCCAGGGTACATGGGGGAGACCAAAACAAGATACCCAGCAGCACGCAGAAGGTTACCTGCCGTTCGCCTATTGCAGCAGCTTATACGAAAGCCATGATGGTTGTGCCAGTGGCACACCGCTGTTGGCAGCACAAGGAATGGAGCAGCACCAGGCTCAGGTACCAGTAACCCAGGGCTCATGGGGGAGATCAAGCCAAGATACTCGGCAGCACATCAAAGGTTATTTGCCGTTCGCCTATTGCAGCAGCTTAGACGAAAGCCATTATGGCTGTGCCAGTGGCACACCGCTGTTGGCAGCACAAGGAAAGGAGCATCACTCTCGGGGACCGGTACACTACGGTACGTGGGGTTACGAGACGAGAGGGGGAAACCTTGACAGGGACTGCTCCTACAGACCTGCCCCGGAAATACACCCACGCATAGATCGGGCTCACTACGTGCCGCCGCCACCTGTTGTCCGTGCCGGAAGCATGAGGGGGAATGAAGCCCGCAACCACGCCACAAGACATCGCAGACACACTGAGGAAGGAAGTCGTCAAAAAATCCCCCCCAAAGGTACAAGTGGGAGTGCACCTGCCAGCCTACGAGACTCTCCTATGCATGTAGTGGATATGCAGCCCCAGAAGGCTCTGCCGATCTGCGCCCCAGAGATCCCTCTAGAGACACAGAAAAGCCAGCTCAGGAAGGCTCTGCCACACACCTGCGGAACCAGCAGTAAGCAGGCGATGCAACAAAGCGTCCTACAGTGGCTTCAGACAAGCGTGACGAAAGCGGACACAAGGAGCCGGACTTCGCACGCGCCCCTGAGAGACTACCCGGAAACTGCTGTGACCCCGCCCTCACCAACACGTGGGGAGCGAGATGTACAGCTTGCAGAAGATTCCGGGGACGAAGATTTCCTGAGTGTAGTGGAGGAGGGAACACCACTAGAATCTGCTGTGAATGCCGAACCTTTTGCGGTGTGGCAGGGTAGGCTGAGGCGCCCTTTGAACTCAAACGAATAGTGTCGGAGGGATACGCCTAAAACCTGATGGTGTGGCCGCCGCTCATTTTTTCTGGAGAACAGAACTAGAAACGACCACTGACCATATGGTCGCCAAGTAGACTGACACCCAGGACTGAGGCTGGTTACTCCCGCATTCTGTGTTGGAATATCAACGGACTTGGTGCACGTCTCAGTGAGCCTGGGTTTCTTGACTATTTATCTACTTTTAATATTTGTTGTTTACTTGAAACGTTTACCTCAGACACTTATGATTTTTCTATTAATGTTGATGATTGTCTCCTACCACTTACCAGGGAGAAAGCTCTCGGTTCACGGAAGGTCTGGAGAAGTTGTGGTAGGCCTACTCATTAAGAAGAGCCTTACTACAAGTGTCACCAGAATACAGTCACAATGTGACAACACCCTGGTTCTACGCATACAGAGTTGTAAACCATTGGTGATGATCTTTGCTTATATTCCACCATGCGATTCCCCGTATTATGATGATAAAAATATTGCATGTAATATACCTATGCTAGAATATATCATCCTGGACATTGAACAACGTTTCCCAGAATCGATGATAATATTATGCGGAGATCTCAATGCAAGAATTGGGAGTTGGTCTTATCATATAGATTCTGATGGAGACGAAACTAGCGAAGGTAATGATCATGAAGAATGCGTGTGTGAATATTTAAGATATTCTAGACAGACGCAGGATGGCACGATCAATTCATTTGGATAGGTTCCGATAGAGCTTTGCAATGTTCATCATTTATGTATTTTAAATGGATGCACAAACAATGACCGAGAAAGGAGTAAAACCTTCATTTCTCCCACTGGAGAAAGTGTTGTAGATTGTCTCGTATCGGCCAATACTCTGCACGATGGTCTAGATATGAAAGTTGCCAATCGCATTGAAGCTGACCATTTGCCACTGGAAATATCATTAGGTGGAAAACTTCGTAGAAAGCAGGGAAAGAGCTCAACTATATTAATCTCTAGGATACTTTGGGATCCAACTAAAATTGATACTTTCACAAGTAACATTAGGACTATGACTTCACTAAACAGATAGCTAGAGCATTAAACAAACTACAATAATTGTTTGAAGAATGCTTGAAAATATTTATGGACGCCTTAACCTCATGCATTGATTGCATGAAAACGGAAAGAAGGATCGACCACTCCGCTTCGCGTGAAAACCGACATAATTGGTTTGATAGTGAATGTAAGGAAGCCAGACATACAACTAGAAGGGCTATAAGTCGTTACAGGAGTAAAATGCTTTCTGATAAAGAAAAGTATGCCTTATGTAGGCGAACCTACAAAAGCCTCATACGCCAAAAGAAGAATTAGTACAGTAAAACTGTAAGTCTTTTACTACTGGATAATTT
>JAWQFJ010031693.1:17500-20000 GCA_034096865.1 Theodoxus fluviatilis | reverse complement strand
CTCAATCCAAAGGAGAAACGAAATTCAATGAGCTCCAGTCTATGTTGTCGGCAAAATAGGGCTTCAAATTATTCCTCGTCCCTGACTTGCACTGTGACTGGAGGTCTTCCTGTACAATCTGGGAGATGCCCGAAGCCCAAACTTTTTGCTCTCGGGAGCGAGTTCTTCTGTAGGGCCGCACTTGTTTACGAATTTTCGTGCCAAACATGGGCGGCCGTTTTTTCTCTCGTGTTCATGTGATAGTCTTCTCCAGTCTCTCTCGTTTCTGCCTTGCCTCAGGTTTTTGCAAGTTTGACGTTTCCTGTTTAATTAACAACAGTCGTATCGATTGGCAAATGGACTTTTTCGTAAACCTGCTGTTAGACTAGTTTTTAGATGTCCCTAGGGAACTCCCACATCCAAACTCCTTCGTGCACTGCATTGGCTCCCCGTCGCTCAGAGGATAGAGTATAAGCTAGCCACTATGTGTTTCAACTTCTTCAATCAAACTGAACCACACGCACTCAAAGAAATTCTCACTGTCTACACCCCCGCTAGAAATAACCGTTCAGCTGCAGACACCAAAACGTTAAATGTCTCCCGTCGCAAAAAGAAAACCCAAGGACAGCGAGTTTTTTCTTACATCTGCCCTGTAACGTGGATTAGCCTACCTTTCCCTGTCCGTCACTCTGATTCCATGTCCCAGTTCAAAACCTCCCTAAAGACACACCTGTTCCGGTCAGTCTTTCCTGACGAGCAGTGAGGTGCTTCACAAGGCGCCTCTTTTATATTTCGTGTTTTGTTTATTGCCTGCTATGTTAATTAATTGTATTGTATTTAACTCTTCTTTTATTTCAACTGTACAGTGTGCGAGTGTTGGAATCCTGTATATGAGTGTGGACTTTTCATTGTAAACGCCATGAGCTTGCCTATTAGGGAAGGTATGCGCGTATAAATAATCTGTATTATTATTATTAAACCTCTAGGCGCTCTTGGTAAACATCTTAAATTGAGAGTATTCCTGTCCTGATAAGCTGCGTATAAGACACACATCCTATTTGGACTGAGATTGTGTTCAGCTAAGCCCACGGAAGTTTCCATTACAATCGAATGACCCTTTAAACTCTCTGTAAATTCAGTAATGGGCATCAACTGTGAAACGCGTTTTGGCACGACCGAGCTCCATGAGATTGTGACGTTAAGTGGCGAGAAACTCCCAATGGAGCGAAGCAACGTACAGTCTCCAGAGGAAGAGCCCTCGTCAGCAAAAGTGTTTCGGTCCTTTACACTTCCTGACACTCCCGGGGGAGGAGGGGGAGGAGGGGGGGGGGGGGGGGGCCACATCTGGTTATAGGTCCAGGTTTTCCTCTCCTGCCTTCATCTCTTTGCCGATAGAGTGTGTTCATAACAGCAACTACAACGACAAAGACGACGACGACGACGACGACGACGACAACGACGATGACGATGATGATGATGATGATAATTATGATTATGATGATGATGATGATGATGATGATGATGATGATGATGATGATGATGATGATGATGATGATGATGATGATGATGATGATGATGATGATGATGATGATGACGACGACGATGATGATAATGACGACGACGATGATGATGATGATGATGATGATGATGATGATGATGATGATGATGATGATGATGATGATGATGATGATGATGATGATGATGATGATGATGATGATGATGATGTTGATGATGATGTAATGGGAGATGGAGGGGTGGGGAGGAGAGCGGCGACGGCGATGGTGGCCGTGGTTGTAGTGGAGCTGTTGCTGCTGCCAATATTTTCCTCCGTCTTCTGAGTATGGACTGGGAACTCGAGCCCGCAGTGGACAGGGCGCAGCAGCCAGTGGAGGAAGCCAGTCTGACAGCACGAGCGCCTCGTGATCTGGGAGCATCGCGGTGCCCAGTGAGGCTCAGTGCGCTCTTTCAGTTCCAGTTTCCTCTGCACGTCCTCCCACCCTCCCCTCGGCCACCAGCAGCACGCTGCTTTGCAAGCCCCTAGCGATTCGAAACATGTCGCTCTGTAATATCGAGCCTAAACTAATCGGAAGACAGGAAATGACGTTGGCTGCGCATGCAAGTCTTACAGGAGGATTCTTGTGACAAATCACAAGGGGCATCCTAATTATCTCCCTCAACTCTCGGCGTGATCGGGGTTTTTAATTAATCTGGCTCAGCCCAGGATTACGGAAAAAATCTCGACACATTCCCTGCACCTAGCTCACCTTACTTTTCGACAGCACTGCTACCCTGCCATCTTTCGAGCTTTAAAAACATTGATTACATTCCATGAAACAGATAATGACAAACTCCATAGACAAAACAACAAATAGTCTGGTTTGATATCAAAACATGTTGTTTATCTTATCTACGCGATTAAAAGCTTTTCTATGATTTTCCACCTGCTATTTGCAAAAATTGCTCTTCAAGTAAGGGGAAATACAACAGAAAAACATTATTACTCCACGCTCCCTTTCCACAA
>JAWQFJ010031693.1:0-12500 GCA_034096865.1 Theodoxus fluviatilis | reverse complement strand
TGCAGTAGCACCCCACAGTCTACCTCAGCAGTTGGGTTGCTGCAGTAGCATCGCACAGTCTACCTCAGCAGTTGGGTGGCTGTTATCTTCCTGTATTGAGGGCTTGCTGCAGTAACACTCCACAGTCTACCTCAGCAGCAGGTTTGCTGTTGTCTTCCTGTATTGGGGGCTTGCTGCAGTAGCACTCCACAGTCTATCTCAGCAGTTGGGTTTCTGCAGTCTTCCTGTATTGGAGGCTTGCTGCAGTAGCACTCCACAGTCTACCTCAGCAGTTGGGTTGCTGTTGTCTTCCTGTATTGGAGGCTTGCTGCAGTAGCACTCCACAGTCTACCTCAGCAGTTGGGTTGCTGCAGTCTTCCTGTATTGAGGGCTTGCTGCAGTAGCACTCCACAGTCTACCTCAGCAGTTGGGTTGCTGTTGTCTTCCTGTATTGGGGGCTTGCTGCAGTAACACTGCACAGTCTACCTCAGCAGTTGGGTTGCTGTTGTCTTCCTGTATTGGGGGCTTGCTGCAGTAGCACTCCACAGTCTACCTCAGCAGTTGGGTTGCTGCAGTCTTCCTGTATTGGGGGCTTGCTGCAGTAATACTCCACAGTCTACCTCAGCAGTTGGGTTGCTGTTGTCTTCCAGTATTGGGGGCTTGCTGCAGTAGCACTCCACAGTCTACCTCAGCAGTTGGGTTGCTGTTGTCTTCCTGTATTGGGGGCTTGCTGCAGTAGCACTCCACAGTCTACCTCAGCAGTTGGGTTGATGTTGTCTTCCTGTATTGGGGGCTTGCTGCAGTAGCACTCCACAGTCTACCTCAGCAGCAGGGTTGCTGTTGTCTTCCTGTATTAAAGGCTTGCTGCAGTAGCATCGCACATTCTTCCTGTATTGGGGGCTTGCTGCAGTAACACTCCACAGTCTACCTCAGCAGTTGGGTTGCTGTTGTCTTCCTGTATTGGAGGCTTGCTGCAGTAGCATCGCACATTCTTCCTGTATTGGGGGCTTGCTGCAGTAACACTCCACAGTCTACCTCAGCAGTTGGGTTGCTGTTGTCTTCCTGTATTGGAGGCTTGCTGCAGTAACACTCCACAGTCTACCTCAGCAGTTGGGTTACTGTAGTCTTCCTGTATTGGGGGCTTGCTGCAGTAGCACCCCACAGTCTACCTTAGCAGTTGGGTTGCTGTTGTCTTCCTGTATTGGGGGCTTGCTGCAGTAGCACTCCACAGTCTACCTCAGCAGTTGGGTTGCTGTTGTCTTCCTGTATTGGGGGCTTGCTGCAGTAGCACCCCACAGTCTACCTCAGCAGTTGGGTTGCTGTTGTCTTCCTGTATTGGGGGCTTGCTGCAGTAACACTCCTCAGTCTACCTCAGCAGTTGGGTTGCTGTTGTCTTCCTGTATTGGGGGCTTGCTGCAGTAGCACTCCACAGTCTACCTCAGCAGTTGGGTTGCTGTTGTCTTCCTGTATTGGGGGCTTGCTGCAGTAGCACCCCACAGTCTACCTCAGCAGTTGGGTTGCTGTTGTCTTCCTGTATTGGGGGCTTGCTGCAGTAACACCCCACAGTCTACCTCAGCAGTTGGGTTGCTGTTGTCTTCCTGTATTGGGGGCTTGCTGCAGTAAGACCCCACAGTCTACCTCAGCAGTTGGGTTGCTGTTGTCTTCCTGTATTGGGGGCTTGCTGCAGTAACACCCCACAGTCTACCTCAGCAGTTGGGTTGCTGTTGTCTTCCTGTATTGGGGGCTTGCTGCAGTAGCACTCCACAGTCTACCTCAGCAGTTGGGTTGCTGTTGTCTTCCTGTATTGGGGGCTTGCTGCAGTAGCACCCCACAGTCTACCTCAGCAGTTGGGTTGCTGTTGTCTTCCTGTATTGGGGGCTTGCTGCAGTAGCACCCCACAGTCTACCTCAGCAGTTGGGTTGCTGTTGTCTTACTGCATTGGGGGCTTGCTGCAGTAATACCCCACAGTCTGCCTCAGCAGTTGGGTTGCTGTTGTCTTCCTGTATTGGGGGCTTGCTGCAGTAGCACCCCACAGTCTACCTCAGCAGTTGGGTTGCTGTTGTCTTCCTGTATTGGGGGCTTGCTGCAGTAACACCCCACAGTCTAGCACTCTCACGCCTGCAGTCCTCATCCTGGCACTCTCACGCCTGCAGACCACATCCTGGCACTCTCACGCCTGCAGTCCTCATCCTGGCACTCTCACGCCTGCAGTCCTCATCCTGGCACTCTCACGCCTACAGTCCTCATCCTGGCACTCTCACGCCTACAGTCCTCATCCTGGCACTCTCACGGCTGCAGTCCTCATCCTGGCACTCTCACGCCTACAGTCCTCATCCTGGCACTCTCACGCCTACAGACCACATCCTGGCACTCTCACGCCTGCAGTCCTCATCCTGGCACTCTCACGCCTGCAGACCACATCCTGGCACTCTCACGCCTACAGACCACATCCTGGCACTCTCACGCCTGCAGACCGAGGTAGACAGAGCTGTGCAGACGGGGGGCGCGAGGGGCAGCGTTTATAGGGTGGCCTGAGTGAATCGGGGCCGATAATTCCATCAGACCAATCGTGCCGAGCATCCTTGAGGCAGACGGTCCTCAAACAGAGACACTGCTGTTTCATGGTTTCCATAGCAACTCTATCAAATCGGACAAGGCCGCAGCTTAGGGACGATGACAGAATAGCCAACAACTGCAAGAGACTAGAGAGTCTCAGAATGCCCTGATGCGAAGTTTGTAAGAGGTTTAGCGATATTGGGACTGATGAGGATGGATGAACGAGTTCGCTTTTCTTGTTGCTTATTGAAACAACTATCTATTCTCAAGAAATATCATATAGCCGCGCGAATCTTTAAATTACATCTTAACTTTGTTTCAGGCAACGTAATAAATGTGGGTATCGGAAAACCACAAGCAGGCGTCTAAAGTCCACCTTTACAAGTGTTTCTGAGCACAACTCCGTTGCTCTTGCAATAGATGTGTGGTTCAGGGAACTGCACAGAAGTTAATGTGGTGTATTCATGAATGTCAAACCTCCGTAAACACAGTTTTTAAACAGTATCTTGTGACCTTTGTCCAAACTAATCGTGGATGAAAAAGTAACATCGCAGGGTCTTTGATCTTTTGTTCTACTGCATTATGGATGCATCTTCCATCTTCAGTGGCATCCAATTATCCCTGCAGTGAATGGTTTCCCCACGTGTGTTGCACTTCATCATCTTCGCTTTCCCTTCACATAAGAATTAAAACCATAGATCATTCTGTACAGCAAAATACTTCTCTCGCGTGACCAATAAGCTTCCGACTTGTACTTGATGCCTTATTCGTGTTTCTGCTTTACTCAAACACATGTTTTCAGCCCTGACGTAATCATGGACTTCCATTAGCATTGACATGACATTTCACTCTTTGTGCAGCACGCCGAAACTGCTCTCATCCGGAAGGCTGTTAGACACACTGGTGCCTGAAAGCATCCTGTCCCTTCCCACAAATCTGGAATAGGTAGCAAAGTGTCTTCTACAAGCGAAGATGCAATCAGAGTTACGAAGAGCTGCTTCTTCCGGCTCATCTGAAGACAGCTACGTTCTATGTTTCTTTCAGATTTGAAAAAGCCAGCAGTTGATTGGCCAGGGAACCCGTCAATCAGTTTAAGGCACACGTCCATGATTGGCATGGGCGCACGGAAACAAAATTGGCAAAGTTTCACAGATTTGGTGTTAGCCTTAATACTTCGAAACAGTCCATGGTTGGTCCCGCAGATAGTTTGCGCTTGTACATAATAAGGCATGGAGAATTCGAATTTGGAACTATAAACATTTGACGAAAGACTTCTAACCCCATAAAATATACAATTAATCGTGTTGACTCACCATTGCTTGAAGGCAATCCTGAACACTCACTGAGTAAAATGCACATGCGCACACATTGACAAATACTCCCTGGCTCATCAGCTCTCTCGTTTGCTTTCTGGCTCATTCACTCATTCACTGACTTTCCTAAGTCACTCACTTCACTCTCTCATTTACATGCGCGCGCGCGCTCACACACATATACACACACACACGCACACACACACACGCACACACACTCACGCGCACACACACACACACACACTCACACACAAACAAACACACACACACGTGCGCGCGCACACACACATACACACGCGCCTACACACAGACACGCATGCACTGACACGCACAAACACTCATGCCTAAAGTAACTAACACATTTACACACACATAGATGTATACACATATGGATGCATGCGATCGTATGAGCCAGCACAGGCACACGCGCATTCATGTACATGCACACACACATACGCACACATACATTAATCGTGTATTACAAAACCTTCTCATTTAGAAACTGCTCTTTTTATAATTTTCATAACTTTGATGTGCATGAGTGCGCTCTTTAAAAAATCCAATTTTCTTAGGTCACTTACTGGATGAGCTGGCCTTCTGTTGATCTAGGTGCTCTCGCAGTTACGTGCTATTTACGTCGCAGTTACGACTTTAAATTGCATTTTGGTGTAAGCGTGTTACCACGCCTGCCTTGTGGCTCGACTCTGCGTGGCATGTCTGGGGCCTGGGTCTAGCCACGTCCCCGTCTTTACCTCCTTTGTTCCTACCTCCATTTCCTATTGTTCCTGCTCCTCTTGTCCCTGCCTCCATTTCCTATTGTTCCTGTTCCTCTTGTCCCTGTCTTTATTTCCTATTGTTCCTGTCTCTACCTCCTTTGTTCCTACCTCCATTTCCTATTGTTCCTGTCTCTACTTCCTTTGTTCCTACCTCCATTTCCTATTGTTCTTGTTCCTCTTGTCCCTGCCTCCATTTCCTATTGTTCCTGTCTCTACCTCCTTTGTTCCTGTCTCCATTTCCTATTGTTCCTATCTCTACCTCCTTTGTTCCTGTCTCCATTTCCTATTGTCCCTGCCTCCATTTCCTCTTGTTCCTGTCTCTACTTTCCTTGTCCCTGTCTCCATTTCCTATTGTTCCTGTCTCTACTTCCTTTGTTCCTACCTCCATTTCCTATTGTTCTTGTTCCTCTTGTCCCTGCCTCCATTACCTATTGTTCCTGTCTCTACCTCCTTTGTTCCTGCCTCCATTTCCTCTTGTTCCTGTCTCTACCTTCCTTGTCCCTGCCTCCATTTCCTCTTGTTCCTATCTCTACCTCCTTTGTTCCTGTCTCCATTTCCTATTGTTCCTGTCTCCATTTCCTATTGTTTCTGTCTCTACCTCCTTTGTTCCTGTCTCCATTTCCTATTGTTCCTGTCTCTACCTCCTTTGTTCCTGTCTCTATTTCCTATTGTTCCTGTCTCTACTTCCTTTGTTCCTGCCTCTATTTCCTATTGTTCCTGTCTCTACTTCCTTTGTTCCTGCCTCTATTTCCTATTGTTCCTGTCTCTACCTCCTTTGTTCCTACCTCCATTTCCTATTGTTCCTGTCTCTACCTCCTTTGTTCCTGTCTCCATTTCCTCTTGTTCCTGTTCCTCTTGTCCCTGCCTCAATTTCCTCTTGTTCCTGTCTCTACTTCCTTTGTTCCTGCCTCCATTTCCTATTGTTCCTGTCTCTACCACCTTTGTTCCTGTCTCCATTTCCTATTGTTCCTGTCTCTACCTCCTTTGTTCCTGTCTCTACCTTCCTTGTCCCTGCCTCTATTTCCTATTGTTCCTGTCTCTACCTCCTTTGTTCCAGCCTCCATTTCCTCTTGTTCCTGTTCCTTTTGTCCCTGCCTCCATTTGCTCTTGTTCCTGTCTCTACCTCCTTTGTTCCTGTCTCCATTTCCTCTTGTTCCTATCTCTACCTCCTTTGTTCCTGTCTCTACCTCCTTTGTTCCTGTCTCCATTTCCTCTTGTTCCTGTCTCCATTTCCTCTTGTTCCTGTCTCCATTTCCTCTTGTTCCTGTCTCTACCTCCTTTGTTCCTGTCTCTACCTCCTTTGTTCCTGTCTCCATTTCCTCTTGTTCCTGCCTCCATTTCCTCTTGTTCCTGTTCCTCGTATCCCTGTCTTAATTTCATATTGTTCCTGTCTTTACCTCCTTTGTTCCTACCTCCATTTCCTATTGTTCCTGTTCCTCTTGTCCCTGTCTCCATTTCCTATTGTTCCTGTCTCTACCTCCTTTGTTTCTGTCTCCATTTCCTCTTGTTCCTGTTCCTCGTATCCCTGTCTTAATTTCATATTGTTCCTGTCTTTACCTACTTTGTTCCTACCTCCATTTCGTATTGTTCCTGTCTCTACTTCCTTTGTTCCTGTCTCCATTTCCTCTTGTTCCTATCTCTACCTCCTTTGTTCCTGTCTCCATTTCCTCTTGTTCCTATCTCTACCTCCTTTGTTCCTGTCTCCATTTCCTCTTGTTCCTATCTCTACCTCCTTTGTTTCTGTCTCTACCTCCTTTGTTCCTGTCTCCATTTCCTCTTGTTCCTGTCTCTACCTCCTTTGTTCCTGTCTCTACTTCCTTTGTTCCTGTCTCTACTTCCTTTGTTCCTGTCTCCATTTCCTATTGTTCCTGTCTCTACTTCCTTTGTCCCTGTCTTTATTTCCTATTGTTCCTGTCTCTACTTCCTTTGTCCCTGTCTTTATTTCCTATTGTTCCTGTCTCTACTTCCTTTGTTCCTGTCTCCATTTCCTATTGTTCCTGTCTCCATTTCCTATTGTTCCTGTCTCTACTTCCTTTGTCCCTGTCTTTATTTCCTATTGTTCCTGTCTCTACTTCCTTTGTCCCTGTCTTTATTTCCTATTGTTCCTGTCTCTACTTCCTTTGTCCCTGTCTTTATTTCCTATTGTTCCTGTCTCTACTTCCTTTGTTCCTGTCTCCATTTCCTATTGTTCCTGTCTCCATTTCCTATTGTTCCTGTCTCTACTTCCTTTGTCCCTGTCTTTATTTCCTATTGTTCCTGTCTCTACTTCCTTTGTTCCTGTCTCCATTTCCTATTGTTCCTGTCTCCATTTCCTATTGTTCCTGTCTCTACCTTCCTTGTTCCTGTCTCCATTTCCTCTTGTTCCTGTCTCTACCTCCTTTGTTCCTGTCTTCATTTCCTCGTGTTCCTGTTCCTCTTGTTCCTGTCTCCATTTCCTATTGTTCCTGTCTCTACCTTCCTTGTTCCTGTCTCCATTTCCTATTGTTCCTGTCTCTACCTCCTTTGTTCCTGTCTCCATTTCCTATTGTTCCTGTCTCTACCTCCTTTGTTCCTGTCTCCATTTCCTCTTGTTCCTGTCTCTACCTTCCTTGTTCCTGTCTCTACCTTCCTTGTTCCTGTCTCCATTTCCTATTGTTCCTGTCTCTACATCCTTTGTCCCTGCCTCCATTTCCTATTGTTCCTGTCTCTACCTTCCTTGTCCCTGCCTCCATTTCCTATTGTTCCTGTCTCTACCTCCTTTGTTCCAGCCTCCATATCCTATTGTTCCTGTGTCTACCTTCCTTGTTCCTGTCTCCATTTCCTCTTGTTCCTGTCTCTACCTTCCTTGTCCCTGTCTCCATTTCCTATTGTTCCTGTCTCTACATCCTTTGTCCCTGCCTCCATTTCCTATTGTTCCTGTCTCTACCTTTCTTGTCCCTGCCTCCATTTCCTATTGTTCCTGTCTCCATTTCCTCTTGTTCCTGTCTCTACCTTCCTTGTTCCTGTCTCCATTTCCTATTGTTCCTGTCTCTTCATCCTTTGTCCCTGCCTCCATTTCCTATTGTTCCTGTCTCTACCTTTCTTGTCCCTGCCTCCATTTCCTATTGTTCCTGTCTCCATTTCCTCTTGTTCCTGTCTCTACCTTCCTTGTCCCTGTCTCCATTTCCTATTGTTCCTGTCTCTACCTCCTTTGTTCCTGTCTCCATTTCCTATTGTTCCTGTTCCTCGTGTCCCTGCCTCAATTTCCTCTTGTTCCTGTCTCTACTTCCTTTGTTCCTGCCTCCATTTCCTATTGTTCCTGTCTCTACCACCTTTGTTCCTGTCTCCATTTCCTATTGTTCCTGTCTCTACCTCCTTTGTTCCTGTCTCCATTTCCTATTGTTCCTGTCTCTACCTTCCTTGTTCCTGTCTCCATTTCCTATTGTTCCTGTCTCTACCTTCCTTGTCCCTGCCTCCATTTCCTATTGTTCCTGTCTCTACCTCCTTTGTACCAGCCTCCATATCCTATTGTTCCTGTGTCTACCTTCCTTGTTCCTGTCTCCATTTCCTCTTGTTCCTGTCTCTACCTTCCTTGTCCCTGTCTCCATTTCCTATTGTTCCTGTCTCTACATCCTTTGTCCCTGCCTCCATTTCCTATTGTTCCTGTCTCTACCTTCCTTGTCCCTGTCTCCATTTCCTATTGTTCCTGTCTCTACATCCTTTGTCCCTGCCTCCATTTCCTATTGTTCCTGTCTCTACCTTTCTTGTCCCTGCCTCCATTTCCTATTGTTCCTGTCTCCATTTCCTCTTGTTCCTGTCTCTACCTTCCTTGTCCCTGTCTCCATTTCCTATTGTTCCTGTCTCTACCTCCTTTGTTCCTGTCTCCATTTCCTATTGTTCCTGTTCCTCGTGTCCCTGCCTCAATTTCCTCTTGTTCCTGTCTCTACTTCCTTTGTTCCTGCCTCCATTTCCTATTGTTCCTGTCTCTACCACCTTTGTTCCTGTCTCCATTTCCTATTGTTCCTGTCTCTATCTCCTTTGTTCCTGTCTCCATTTCCTATTGTTCCTGTCTCTACCTTCCTTGTTCCTGTCTCCATTTCCTATTGTTCCTGTCTCTACCTTCCTTGTCCCTGCCTCCATTTCCTATTGTTCCTGTCTCTACCTCCTTTGTTCCAGCCTCCATATCCTATTGTTCCTGTGTCTACCTTCCTTGTTCCTGTCTCCATTTCCTCTTGTTCCTGTCTCTACCTTCCTTGTCCCTGTCTCCATTTCCTATTGTTCCTGTCTCTACATCCTTTGTCCCTGCCTCCATTTCCTATTGTTCCTGTCTCTACCTTCCTTGTCCCTGTCTCCATTTCCTATTGTTCCTGTCTCTACCTCCTTTGTTCCTGTCTCCATTTCCTATTGTTCCTGTTTCTCTTGTCCCTGCCTCAATTTCCTCTTGTTCCTGTCTCTACTTCCTTTGTTCCTGCCTCCATTTCCTATTGTTCCTGTCTCTACCTCCTTTGTTCCTGTCTCCATTTCCTATTGTTCCTGTCTCTACTTCCTTTGTTCCTGCCTCCATTTCCTATTGTTCCTGTCTCTACCTCCTTTGTTCCTGCCTCCATTTCCTCTTGTTCCTGTCTCTACCTTCCTTGTTCCTGTCTCCATTTCCTATTGTTCCTGTCTCTACCTTCCTTGTCCCTGCCTCCATTTCCTCTTGTTCCTATCTCTACCTCCTTTGTTCCTGTCTCCATTTCCTATTGTTCCTGTCTCCATTTCCTATTGTTTCTGTCTCTACCTCCTTTGTTCCTGTCTCCATTTCCTATTGTTCCTGTCTCTACCTCCTTTGTTCCTGTCTCTATTTCCTATTGTTCCTGTCTCTACTTCCTTTGTTCCTGCCTCTATTTCCTATTGTTCCTGTCTCTACTTCCTTTGTTCCTGCCTCTATTTCCTATTGTTCCTGTCTCTACCTCCTTTGTTCCTACCTCCATTTCCTATTGTTCCTGTCTCTACCTCCTTTGTTCCTATCTCCATTTCCTCTTGTTCCTGTTCCTCTTGTCCCTGCCTCAATTTCCTCTTGTTCCTGTCTCTACTTCCTTTGTTCCTGCCTCCATTTCCTATTGTTCCTGTCTCTACCACCTTTGTTCCTGTCTCCATTTCCTATTGTTCCTGTCTCTACCTCCTTTGTTCCTGTCTCTACCTTCCTTGTCCCTGCCTCTATTTCCTATTGTTCCTGTCTCTACCTCCTTTGTTCCAGCCTCCATTTCCTCTTGTTCCTGTTCCTTTTGTCCCTGCCTCCATTTGCTCTTGTTCCTGTCTCTACCTCCTTTGTTCCTGTCTCCATTTCCTCTTGTTCCTATCTCTACCTCCTTTGTTCCTGTCTCTACCTCCTTTGTTCCTGTCTCCATTTCCTCTTGTTCCTGTCTCCATTTCCTCTTGTTCCTGTCTCCATTTCCTCTTGTTCCTGTCTCTACCTCCTTTGTTCCTGTCTCTACCTCCTTTGTTCCTGTCTCCATTTCCTCTTGTTCCTGCCTCCATTTCCTCTTGTTCCTGTTCCTCGTATCCCTGTCTTAATTTCATATTGTTCCTGTCTTTACCTCCTTTGTTCCTACCTCCATTTCCTATTGTTCCTGTTCCTCTTGTCCCTGTCTCCATTTCCTATTGTTCCTGTCTCTACCTCCTTTGTTTCTGTCTCCATTTCCTCTTGTTCCTGTTCCTCGTATCCCTGTCTTAATTTCATATTGTTCCTGTCTTTACCTCCTTTGTTCCTACCTCCATTTCGTATTGTTCCTGTCTCTACTTCCTTTGTTCCTGTCTCCATTTCCTCTTGTTCCTATCTCTACCTCCTTTGTTCCTGTCTCCATTTCCTCTTGTTCCTATCTCTACCTCCTTTGTTCCTGTCTCCATTTCCTCTTGTTCCTATCTCTACCTCCTTTGTTTCTGTCTCTACCTCCTTTGTTCCTGTCTCCATTTCCTCTTGTTCCTGTCTCTACCTCCTTTGTTCCTGTCTCTACTTCCTTTGTTCCTGTCTCTACTTCCTTTGTTCCTGTCTCCATTTCCTATTGTTCCTGTCTCTACTTCCTTTGTCCCTGTCTTTCTTTCCTATTGTTCCTGTCTCTACTTCCTTTGTCCCTGTCTTTATTTCCTATTGTTCCTGTCTCTACTTCCTTTGTTCCTGTCTCCATTTCCTATTGTTCCTGTCTCCATTTCCTATTGTTCCTGTCTCTACTTCC
This sequence comes from Theodoxus fluviatilis, assembly GCA_034096865.1. Taxonomy (NCBI): domain Eukaryota; kingdom Metazoa; phylum Mollusca; class Gastropoda; order Cycloneritida; family Neritidae; genus Theodoxus; species Theodoxus fluviatilis. Next base: position 1,703 of record JAWQFJ010031693.1, on the reverse strand, counting down.
TTTGTCCCTGTCTTTATTTCCTATTGTTCCTGTCTCTACTTCCTTTGTCCCTGTCTTTATTTCCTATTGTTCCTGTCTCTACTTCCTTTGTCCCTGTCTTTATTTCCTATTGTTCCTGTCTCTACTTCCTTTGTTCCTGTCTCCATTTCCTATTGTTCCTGTCTCCATTTCCTATTGTTCCTGTCTCTACTTCCTTTGTCCCTGTCTTTATTTCCTATTGTTCCTGTCTCTACTTCCTTTGTTCCTGTCTCCATTTCCTATTGTTCCTGTCTCCAATCTCTATTGTTCCTGTCTCTACCTTCCTTGTTCCTGTCTCCATTTCCTATTGTTCCTGTCTCTACCTCCTTTGTTCCTGTCTCCATTTTCTATTGTTCCTGTCTCTACTTCCTTTGTTCCTGTCTCCATTTTCTATTGTTCCTGTCTCAATCTCCTTTGTTCCTGTCTCTACTTTTCTTACTTCTAAGTGCAACATACGCGGGAGCAACTCGATGTCCCCCTCCTCAACTAGAACCCTGGCTGCTGGGCTTTGGGGGATTGATCCAGTTCTCAGTTTTCCTGCTCATTTGCCTCTCTGATTTCCTGCCTCTCTTTATATTATCCACTCCTACCCCATCCCCCTCCTCCTCCTCCTCCTCCTCGGCCTCCTCGTCGTCCTCCTCCTTTTTCTCACCTTCGTCCTCCTTCTCGTCCTCCTCGTCGTCTTCTTCGTCCTCCGCCTCGTACACCTCGTCCTCCTCCTTGTCGTCCTCCTCCTCGTCGTCTTCTTCGTCGTCTTCCTCGTCGTCCTCCTCGTCCTCGTCCTCCTCGTCCTCATCGGATTCCTCGTTCTCCTCGTTTCCTCCTCCTTGTCGTCGACGCGTCCTCTTCGTCGACGTCGTCGTCTTCGTCGACCTCGTCGTCCTCGTCCTCCTCGTCCTCCTCCTTGTCCTGTCCTCCTCATCCTTCCCGTTCTCGTCCTTGTCCTGCCCTTCTCTTCCTCCTCGTTCCCCTCGTCTTCGTCCTCGTTCTCGTCGTCCTCCTTCTCCTCCTCCTCCTCCTCCTCCTCCTCCTCCTCCTCCTCCTCCTCCTCCTCCTCCTCCTCCTCCTCCTCCTCCTCCTCCTCTTCCTCTGCTTCCTCCTCCTCCTCCTCCTCCTCCTCCTCATTCCCTTCTCATTCCCTCCTCATTCCTTCCTCCTCTCCTTCTCATTCCTTCTCCTCCCCCTTCCCCTCCTCCCCCCTCCCCCTCCCCATCTCCCTCTCCTTACCCCTGCTCCTCCTCTTTCTTTTCTCCTCCTCCTCCTCCTCCTCCTCTCCTCCTCCTCCTCCTCCTCCTCCTTCTCCTCCTCCTCCTCCTCCTCCTCCTCCTTCTCCTCCTCCTCTTCCTCCTCCTCCTCCTCCTCCTCCTCCTCCTCCCTCCTCCTCCTGCCTCCTCCTCCTCCTCCCTCCTCCTCCTCCTCCTCCCTCCTCCACCTCTTCCTCCTCCTCCTCCTCTTCCTCCTCCTTCTCCTCCTCCTTTTATTCTTCTTCTCCTTTTATTCTTCTTCTCTTCCTTCCCCTTCTCCTTTCATTGGTGATGTACACATAACAACTGGCTTCTTTTCATAAATCACCTAATCGCTATGGCACTATTCTTGAAATGTCTCGTCTTCGCTGTTGTTGCTGCTGCTGCCGTTGTTGATTTTGTTGCTGTTGTTGTTCGGTACATTCATCGTTCTAGTTCGGA
>JAWQFJ010031691.1:0-13306 GCA_034096865.1 Theodoxus fluviatilis | reverse complement strand
GAGTTCGTTCACTCCTGCACTAGCAGCATATCTGTGGTGCATTTAATCCCTCTGCACATTGGAGCAGGACAAGTATCAAGTCTAATAAATGTCTCTGTAAGCTGCGTAGTTGGTGGAAATGCCCTCCGGGCTGAGCTACTGGAGCAGACCCCGAAAGCCGAGCAGCCAGTGGTTCCAGCTGATGAGGGGGCATCCAGCGGCTTCCCTTGTATGTTACTTTCTGGGGCATTGTCTCTTTAACGGAGCATTCGTTACAATTTAAAGATCGGGGAAAAAAATTGTCCGAAGATCTACAGTAATCTGCTCTGGAATGTACGGGAACTTTGAAAAAAAAATTCTCACTGTTGCGGGATCCTTCTGCTTGGTCATTATTTCTCTATGACTCAACGTTTCATTCAAATCACGACGACGAGGATGACGGGTTTGAAGCAAGTAATGCTTGTTGATGGTGCAATAAACGCTGAAACAATTGCAAGAAAGCCTAGCGCCAGAACAGATCCTATCCAAACCGCCTGAGATCCTCTCAGAAAGCGAGAACACGTCCGACATGCTGAATACTCACCCGAAAAGATGGTGGTCGAAGGTCACAAAGAACGCCTTGAAATCAACAGCTGTGAATGCTGCCTGTAAATGGTGAAGTGGGCGGATTTCAGTCACGATAAGCATCAAATGTCATTTTAGTAAGCTGTTGCCGCCTAGTTCAGAGCGCAGTCATTAGCCGAGATGTGTATTGCCTCAAACGATGTCCAATGTGTTATCTCGATAACAGTCTGTGGTCTCCGTTGTGTGAGATTGTCGGCGTCCACAGTAGCGCTCACGTGTCTCTACTTCTCTGAGACGCAAGATCATTGTGTTTAGCTTTAGAAACAGCAGCAGCAGCAGCAACAACAACTACAGACATTACACGGCTGAGTCTATTCTTCCACATCTAAGGGGCACGCTTTTAAAATGAGGAAAATCTCCAAACACGGCTGTCACGAAGGCGATCGAGTTGCTGTGTAATGACGTGAGACTGGAAGTTCGAAAAGTATCAGAGGGGCAGGAAATGTTGGCATTTGCAGAAAGCCGTCAAAGTATGTGTGTCGCGAACAGGAAACTAGCTGTCTCCTGATCTTTTCTGTTGGGCTCAAAATACACGTAGTCATAAGGGAAAACGACACAGATAAACGTGCACATGAGAGTACGGCTGCAGCACAGGGGTCAAACTCTTCTGGTTTTAATGAATGGCGAACCGCCGTCCACTGCCGAAGGAAGTGACATTTTGAAGATTTCGCTCTACCCGGTGTTTACTTCATGTCTGCAATCAAAGGCAGGCCTACTGGCTTCTGAAAGCTGCTGTCCACGCTGGAAGGGAAAGCTGCAGGGAATGGTTTTTGAAAAACGCCACAAAAGCTCTCAATGGTTAAGGTGTTTCAAAGCCTGCTGGCTTTTTAAGTGTATTTTTACAATTAGGGACTGGCTGATATTCAACCGTTTTCTTTGAGAATTCGTTTTTTCCTCCATGTAGGTAGACTTTTGATGAGAGGAGGGCGAATAGCTTTGTGAATACAAACTTCTGAAATGCAACATGTTTATTTTGTTCGGAGTTAACTGAGAAGGTCAATCGTGTGCATGTAAGCGCGAGTGCAAACATAAGTGTATGTGTGTGTGTGCGCGCGCGCGCGCGCGTGTGTGTAAGATAGATATATGCGAATGACATCAGTAAACAGCTACATGCCTGTTCTGAGGTGGATGACAATTGCTCTGTCTAGATAATGTAAGAGTAACGGAACCAGAAATTTTGTGATAAATGGGACTCCTTTCTGAGCCAGCAAGAAGGCCCCCTCAAAAACCCACTTTGCGTTGTACCTTTAAATAATGTTTTGGAGTCGTGTGACATTTGCTTTGCTTTTAAAACGTCGAAGGATTAGTAGGTATCTTCGTTTGGTCCTGCAAAAGTTACGTGTGGGTGGTTGTTTTCTTTCTATGTTGAGTGTATGGTTGAAATTTCTTAATCGCATTTAATGGGCAAGTATCGATAAACATAGAGACGTTGCAAGTTGAGCCCTCATGAGTGAAGAAAATGTTACGAAATCGCCTCTATTTATTCGCCACAGAGAATTAAAATGGCACTGCATTTTTGTCATGCACGATGCCGATGAAAAATGGCGGCATACCGTCGCGAAATAATCGCCTGAGGCGTTTATTTCTATATCGGAACATGTCACTGAATTTCTTAGAACATTTTGTTCCTAGACATTCCTGAAAGAGAAAGACGTCATTAGCTAAGTGCTTAACCCATTTATGCCGAGATTTTAATGCCGCACACTAAGTGCCCAGCCATAAAATTCGGACGAATCACATGTATTTCAGACCCCGAAACCGCATTCTTTGTGCTGTATTCGATCACAAATGTTTTCTCCGGTTCGCATGCAAAACGCTTATTTTAAGAACCGCTGTCACATACACAAAGAAATATTCATTAAACACCAGTATTAATTTCTCAAAGCACAATGCAGAATACAACAATAGTTCGTTTAAATCGCCACACTAATCAAATCGAAATGTGGGTTACTGAGTGATTCGGTACACTGGCAACTGTTGAACGCGGCAACGTTGACAAAAACAAACACTTCTGATACTCATTAGAACAAGCATCCGCCGACACAGATAATCACGGCTCAAAATACATGTTCATCTCTGCGTTCCGTTGCACTCATCTCTGCTACGATGTAGCAGGCTGAGGCGTTTTGATTGGTTGGTTTTTTAATTGCCTTAAAAGGCACATTATCATTAAAATATAGTTTTTTGGAGGCCCTCTTTGAATACATGAATCCCCAAAATGATTTCACATTCAACTGTATCCCTCTTGATCGAAGAGACGACTTAATAAAAGCATTAAGGTCGATTATCTTTGATAACAGAAGGGAGATAACCATCACCAATCATAGAGGAAGGTAAAATGAATCCCAAAATGTGTGCCGTCTGCTACTTCGTTACAGGCATGAGTATAAATGCCAACATTTACTACATATATCAAACCATGACATACAATCCACTCCGCCATGGTGATGGGAGCACTAAAACATTCATTTCTTCAAAAATTGAAAGCAATCAGCACGTTTGCCACTTCCAAGGCTGTCAACACCATGGCTGGAAGCATGTTTACCGCGCGTCCGTGGAGTGACTTTCGTTAAATCGAAGTTTAGTATGAGTCAATTAAATGCGACAATGGGCTCTGTAGTTTCATTGTTGCTAAGCACAGCAAGTGGCGGACTCTAGTGTGAAGCAGTTAGAGCGCCTTCTGAGATGCTCCGGCTGCTGCGCGACCTTGACAGGAAGTTGACCTCTGCCATTGGGTGAAATGTCACCAAAGATTGTGTAGAAATGATAATTGACCATAGTGCTTTTATTTTAAGCCGTGTTTTTGATCACGAGGGATAAAACTGAATGTGAAAACATTTTGGGGATTCATGTAACCAAAGAGGGCCTCCAAAATCCTCTACTTTTAATGATAATGTGCTTTTAAAGTAATGTAAAAAAAATCAAAACACCTCAGCCTGCTACATGATAGCAGAGGTAAAGCAGAGAGCAACGGGACGCTGGGCAAGTCTTGGCCAGACAAAAAAATACCTCGCGTGAGGCTTTAAATAGATGTCACATGATCGAATTTCGGCACGTGACCACAACAAACACTTTCGATTTTTTCGAACAAGAGTCCGCCAAGACAGATAATCACAATAGAGGTGTATCGAGAACGTTACACAGAAAGGCGTGGAGATCCTTCACAACCTTCATGTAAAAAAGGGAGGATGCGAAAGAGTTGCGTCCCTTGAAAACGGGGCAGTTATTCACGCGGCTTCTTGGGGCGTTGCTTAGCAACCACACTTTCACCATAACTGTAGTTTTATGACATTTTAAATGTCAAAATCTCTTACACAAAGATGCTTTTAAATAACAGCAGGATTTCTGTTTGTTTTCGTAGTTTGTTTGTTTTGGGGGGAGGGGGTTTCGGTGGGGAACTATTCTTGGTATGAGTGAGTGTGTATGTGTGTGTGGGGGTTTTTTTCCCCTGTGTTTGTGTGTGTGTGTGTGTGTGTGTGTGTGTGTGTGTGTGTGTGTGTGTGTGTGTGCTCGCACGTGCGTGCATATTTCATATTCTACAGATGTTTCTCTCATTTTTTTCTTTAAAAACAGAAATGGGCTATTTCCTGCTGGGATGGTTCACTGGCCACACAGTGACCATAACCTCAGATGAGCATTGCGTGAAGTACAAAGGTGGATTGATATAAAAGTAAACCCAAGGCAGACAGAGCATAAACCAGTGTGAGTACACTTACATATCAACAAGGATGTAGTATTTGGTAACATAAATACTGTATAGGTTTTATTGTTTATATTGAGTAAAAGAAATGACAAAGCATACTTTATATATGTAACAAGATGAACAGGTGAACTAGTTTATTTTCCGAAGTGGTCGCTGCACAATTTTAGTCACATTCACACAGAAATTCAGGTTGCAGTTTGCGGAGATCCTTCTTGTGTTTTGCACTCATTTTCTGCACCTGTTGAACACGAGATTAGGTCATTGATAGGCCTACTAGCAAAGCCCAAACACACAGTCTTTGGAGATGGTAAAGAGGTTGTCTGAAGAATGATCTTAAAAGTCAATATATAAATTAAATCATCTTTCCAAATCCATTCCTGTATGACATCTTCTCTTTCATGTAGAGTATCTCCTGAAACTACGATCCCCCATTGCTTAGTTATTTCAAAAACTAAAATCTCGTTCCCGTCAATCACAGTGTTAACTTGCACGAGGTGAAAGACCGCCGGGTCATTTTCATTTGTGCTGTAAACGGAGGTAAGAAAGCATTTTCAACTTACCGTTCTGCTTCTTTTGGGAACCAAAAAACGAATTCCCGGTAACACTGTGCTTGTAGCGAGCTTTTGGGCATTGAATCGCGCCGCAAACACGCTACTGCACCTCTTTCGTTCAATATCATTGCGGCGCTGGCCCCCTTTAAAAGAACGATAACTCTAAACATCCCAACCCCGCAGTTTCATGCGAAGTTCCACGCCTTTCTATGTAACGTCTTTGGGTGTATGTTCAAGTCTAGACCACTGCAGCACCAGCAGCACGTGTTGACGGCCCGAACCACTCAGCAACCCACAAGTCGATTTCTATCATGCAGCGATCTAAACAAACTATTGAAGCATTCTGCATATAGCTATGAAATATTAATAGGCCTACTATTGTTTGGTTACGATGTCTTCGAATGTGGGACAGTTTTGCATGCGAACTGGAGTAGAAAAAAACCCGATGGTGGAGCACGGTGCGTGGCAGACTAGTCTCGGTCATACATTAAATTTAAAAATGTTGCATGCCGGTATTCTGTGAACCCGAGTCAGTAATGACTCTGGCGAAGTTCGCAATGAATGCGTAATAGACGTCTCTTCGCATTACAGCATTGCGCCAAAAATAGTTCGTTCTGATACTTTTTTTCTCCACTTTTTACAGAAATCATTCAGATGTCAAAACTTGTTTCCATTTCAACACAAACATTTTATTTCATCGAATAAACGCTTGTTTATTGCCCAACAAGAGTAAGTTAAGAGTTTTGTGTGAAATACTCATAGAATTACTTTAACGGCGCATGTCAGGGAGCAGATCGGCTATCCTACAAGCCTCTTGTGTGACCTCCATTTGCATATGTCGGACGAAAACCTTCCATCACGTGATGTCAACTGGGCTAGAGACACTTTCGCCGGTAGGCGAAGTCTCTAGTGAACTAGAATGGCATGCGGGGCCTGAACTAGAAGCTTGTTCAGGAGGCGCAGCGCTCCAAAGCGCTGCTCAGCGTTGCATGTGATTCACTCCTGAACAGCAATGAGCGACTTTTTTGAAAATTATCTCCCTTGCCGCCGCTTGGCGGCGCGTCGGCTCTAAGGGGCTTGGTTGGTACACAGGACAAGTTCTTTCGCGTAGATTAGACCTGAGTGTTCGAGGTTTTTTAATTGTTTTCTTGCTGTCGCTTTCAAATCTGTTCACAGTACTAGGCTGGCTGGTTTACTTAGATGTGATTTTTTTTAATGCGTGCTAGCTGATATTAGGTTTAGAGCTTGAATTTTCAATGATATTACGCTTACAACTCCAGTGTTCGAACCAATGAAAACCACGGAAAGAGATGGCCGTTTCGTTCCTTGCATCTCATTGGCCAGCTTGTCATGAGGTCAGCCTGATCACGCGCTGACCTCATGACAGTTGTAAGCGGAAAAAGCGAGTTGTAAGCGTAGATGTGATTTTTTTAATGCGTGCTAACTGATATTAGGTTTAAAGCTTGAATTTTCAATGATATTACGCTTACAACTCGCTTTTTCCGCTTACAACTGTCATGAGGTCAGCGCGTGATCATGCTGACCTCATGACAAGCTGGCCAATGAGATACAAGGAACGAAACGGCCATCTCTTTCCGTGGTTTTCATTGGTTCGAACACTGGAGTTGTAAGCGTAATATCATTGAAAATTCAAGCTCTAAACCTAATATCAGCTAGCACGCATTAAAAAAAAATCACATCTAAGTAAACCAGCCAGCCTAGTACTGTGAACAGATTTGAAAGCGACAGCAAGAAAACAATTAAAAAACCTCGAACACTCAGGTCTAATCTACGCGAAAGAACTTGTCCTGTGTACCAACCAAGCCCCTTAGAGCCGACGCGCCGCCAAGCGGCGGCAAGGGAGATAATTTTAAAAAAAGTCGCTCATTTTGGGGCGTGATTCACTCAGCGCTGAGCAGCGCTGAGAATCACCAATCCGATGTGATTCAGACGATTCTGCATCATTTTCAAAATGGCGTCTTCGATCCCGCACTGGCCGTCGATGCGTAAAATAACCCTCAGAAACATCATTTTGGGACTGGAACGGGCTTTATTTGCCCCAAGCGCTCTGTATGCGCGAGTAATGGCAAATAAGGATGACACAGTAGTGGACTTTATTCATTCAGAATACATTTAAACGTACATAAACGATGTCTGTGGCAAAGAAAGCACTTTCTTCGTGTCTATCAACACAACATGGGGCGCAGAAGATTTACCTCCCATTTAACAAGTGAAGCGCTGCACTACATGTTAGGTGTTCAGGAGAGGCAAAGAGCGCTCAATTGCCAACATGAAGCGCTCATGCAGCGCGTTGTACTCCTGAACAAGTCTTCGATGTCATATGACGGAAATTTGTGTCTGACACAGAATGTGCGGGATTAGCGTCCTCTAATTAAGCACCTGCTTGGCAGAAGACATTATCTTGCTGGAAAATGTCGGCAAACTACCAGGGGATTGCGGTCTGGCAGACATTGTGTGATGACTTGACGGATTTTAGTGCAACGAAAGGGAATGGTTTCCAGTGAAAACCTACAAACTCAGTTACGCTGGGGGAGAGGGGGGGGGGGGGGGGGGAATTCTGCAACAAATGTAAGGCAATATGACAGGCCACTCACGATCCCAGAGACAAAATAGAAAATTATCGCCTTCCGACTCCGTTCCCTCTAAGTCGTATTGAAGTCTGTCTTTTAACTCCAAGTGCACTCTGCATTATGTGGCCAATGACTGCAGTGAACGGATCGGCAGAAATGCCAAAATATCATGCCTCGCTTCAGTTGTTAGGGGAGAAAATGTAGGCCCATCACGTGGCCATACTGAAGTATTTCGAGATGTCATGTGTATTGGCTTTGAGGGTGGTGGGTGGTGGTGGTGGTGGTGGTGGTGGTGGTGGTGTGTGTGTGTGTGTGTGTGTGTGTGTGTGTGTGTGTGTGTGTGTGTGTGAAACAATGTCATACGTGCATGTAAAAACCTGGATAGATGTGGAACAATACATTGCTGTCGTGAAAATAAGGAGGTGAGTTCAACTGTCACGCTCTGAGAAAGTTATGTTCACGTAAAAGGCGGACACGCTGATGTGCACTGAAGAAAGAGTCACGCAGTAACTTGACACCGAAAACCAAAAAACCAGAAGACGACGGAGAAGAGCAAGTCACTCACAACCATGGCAAATGGTCAGAGACGGGTCAACCGGGGTGAAGCTAATAGTAGTAGCAGCCACCTGAGTGTCTCCATCTTTAAAGGAAAAGAACTGGAATGCATATTGTAGAAGACGTATGTGTCTGCTTTTTAAGGAATAAAAATCGGTCGATGATGGTAATAAGTATCATCAAACCATGAAGATAGTTTAGGCCACGGCGTCAGAACACTCCCCTCCATAAATATGTTTGTTTATAAATCATTACGGGACGGTGTATAAATTATAAAACTATAACTTTTTCAATATCAAAGCCCTCGATGATAAAAAATCGAACTATCATAATTGTTTGATGCACTTTTTTTTCCATCATCGACCGATCTTTATTCCTCAAAGAGCACGAAGACATGCGTCTTCAGTATGTACATTCTTCAAAGATGGCGGCTATATTGATTTTTAGCATGACCCGTCCGGAAGTGACGACAACGCATCTCCAGCCAGTGGCAGACAGCTTTTTCTGACGGACTCACGAAAATTTTACGGGCGAAGCGAGCGATTCTTCAGAGACAGAGAGTGCTACAGTCACGATATCGACGATGACAGCGACAGAACGACGAACATCCCCCACCCCCCCAACCCCCCACCCCCCACCACCCCCCCCCCCCCCCACCACCCCCGTTACATCAAGGTTTTTACAGAAAGCTGTTAAACAGACGATCGTTTACAATCTTGTCTGGAAAAAAAGCCCATCTATTAATACGGTCTACCCAAAGAATAAGTGTTTTGATTCATCAGTTGAAAAAGCACCAAAACATATTCATCTAAACAGAACTATGGTGTTAAAAGAGCCCACAATTTCTGAGGATTGAGCTTTCCTAGTAGTCATTCTTGGAATGGGAAATGTCTGAGTGGAACTGCCTCGGGATGTACTTGTATATCCAAGACTGCTTTGAACAAGCCAACCTGGAGCTGTCAGTTCCAATGCATGAGCAAAGCTTCTATCTTGCAATTTGTCCGGCTATTCATCTGCGTTTAGTGATTTGCCAATGTTAATGGTACTGTCGCAGGGAGCCTTTGGTATTGCGATCTCCGGTTTGGTCACACGCTTCTTGCGCGCATGACTGAATGAGTTGGTGGTCTCGTGTCTTCTTCTAGTTTATGGAGCTACAAAAAAAGAGAGAGCAAATTTCCAAGGCTAGAGAAAGGGTAAGCGTGAAAGTTTGATGTGTCAAAGAGGCAGAACAGTTCCAGTCCATGTCGAAGACTACAGCATCCGTGCTCAAAATGTCGCTTTCGACTTCGCCTTGAACGGCGAATCGATTGAGTTGGTGCCGATGGTTGCGGCATTTTGACGATGGCGATGGCGAGGGTATTGATAGCTGTACATGTAATGTTGGCCACGAAGGCGACAAGGATGGTGAAGACTACAACGAAAGACACGAACAGACGATGAGCGGCAAGAACTGAACGGAAGTGTATTCGCAGACCGACAGCCCAGTTAAATAAAAGTCACAATACATGTGGTTCATAAGAAAGCCTTTTGAAATGGATCAGCGCTATACATGTTACGGATAGTCCACAATGCTTTCAATATGCACCTCTGAAGAGGCATTTTCAGACAATTTAATGGTGAAGACGCAACCTAGGTATCTCTCACTGTTTATTAATTTAGCATTGTGTTGTCGAGGTACCACTTTTCTTCTTCTGCCAGATGGCAACCCCTACAATAAAAATCATATCTATGTCTTTTCGGTGTTCGCCTGAAGACCAAGGGATTTGGATATTCTGGCAAGAGAGTTATGTTAATTCTGTTATCCACTCGATATAGTAGAAAAAAGAGCAACGTCGTCGGCAGACAATAAAACCGAATAATGCTGTTCTGCCTTGTAGCATTTGTACGCCATGTTTTTCGTGACTTCTGATGATAGTTTGCCACCGTATTTATCTGTGGAAGGAAGATTAACGCGCTCTGTTTTGTCCCCTGCTTTACGCCAAGTGGACAAAGGAACAAATTAGCAATGTGACGGTTCCAGCGAACTCAAGACAGTATATTTGAATAAAATAGCTCCGAGCAAGGTGAGAAATTTAGTTGATTCACCAACACTCTGCATTATCCTTTAGAGTTGGGCACCATCGACAGAATCAAAGGCATTTTGTAGTCGACAAACGCGACATACCCATTGCTCCTGCCCTTACCTAACACATGCCTCATCGCCATGGAATGCTAGGTAAAAACATGGTTGATTGTTGAGTGATCAAACCGGATTCCAGCCTGTTTATCAAATACTTAGCCCTAACCTTACGGACAGTCGCGGAGATGTCTCCCTAATACATGTACAACAAGAGTTAAAAGGGAAATGCCTCTGTACTTATCTGGCTTTGAAAAACAGCACATAATTAACTGATGTACGACTTTGTTTGTTCACCGTTTTAATTCCTTTTATGTTTAGTCGCTTTGCAAATTTGTTTGTATAAAGGCTGATTGGCTGATGGTGACTTTGAACGGTTGTACTTATACTAGAAGTATCTCCTAATGTATGGGAGCAACATCATGGTTTATAACAGTATTTCACAGCACCAGAGATACAATCTTCTTCTCACTCCACTCCTTTCATACACGAATACACGTGCACCCTCTCTCTCTCTCTCTCTCTCTCTCTCTCTCTCTCTCTCTCTCTCTCTCTCTCTCTCTCTATCTCCCTCCCTTGCTCCCTCTCTCCCTCCCTCCCTCCCTCCCTTCTTCCCTCCCTCTCTCCGTCCCTCCCTCTCTCCCTCCCTCTCTCCCTCCCTTCCCCCCTCCCTCCCTTCCTCCCTCCCTCCCTCCCTCCCTCCCTCTCTTCCTCCCTTCCTCGTTCCCTTCCTTTCTTGCTTCCTCTCTTGCTCCCTCCCTCCCTCGCTCCCTCCCTCGCTCCCTCCCTCCCTTCCTCCCTCCCCTCCCTCCCTCCCTCCCTCCCTCCCTCCCTCCCTCCCTCCCTCCTCCCTCCCTCATCCCTCCCTCCCTCCCTTCCTTCCTTCCTCCCTTCCCTCCCTCCCTTCCTTCCCTCTCTCCCTCCCTCCCGCCCGCCCTCCCTCCCTCCCTCCCTCCCTCCCCTCCCTCCCTCCCTCACTCTCCTCTCTCGCCTACACACCTTTGACTCAAAAGTGGTTTTTAAAATAGCTATTCGATTCGCAGGTACAGTCGACGTACTCTATGGCTTCGAGATATGGGGACTAGGTAATGCAGACAAAATCGAGAAGGTTCATTCATTCGCCTGCAAGAGACTTCTCGGTTTGGACACACGGATACCAAATCATATGGTGTACGGGGATCTTGGAAAGTACCCTCTGTCTGTCTCGCACATCACTCGGGCAGTAAATAGTGGGCCAGGTTTTCTACTATGCCATCTACAAGACTACTCAAGCAGGCATACCTCATGTTGAAAAACTTATATATTACACATAATCCAAACTGGGTGAAACATATTAGAAACTGTTTATGTAAGTCTGGCTTCTCCTACGTATGGCTAAACAAGGGGGTCAGAAACAAAATGTCCTTTCTGAAGCAATTTACACAGAAGTTACAAGACTGTTTTAACCAAATATGGCACCAAAATTGCACAAACAGTGCTAAATATCATTGGTACTCATCTTTTAAAGATCACTTTGGTGCAGAAGATTATCTATTTAGTCTTACTATTAAGAACTTCCGGGATGCCTTTGTGCGCTTTCGCTTTGGTATTAATGATCTGCAGTCAAACAAAAAATGCATTAATCGGCGGCATTTTGATACTAAGTGCGCCTTTTGTGCAGTTGATGAAAGTGAAGAACATTTCCTCTTATTTTGCCCTGTTTATGATTACCTCAGGAAGAGATATATACAACGGCAACTAAAGAGTCACACCCAAAGGAGATGTATGTATTTGATGGCGGGATCGGATCCAAGTTTAACTAGAGACGTAGCAATGTTCATATATTATGCGTTAATTCTCAAAGAAAGGGAACTGAAGAGCAGGAACGCACTACCTCGGGATGATCTTTGATTGTCCATGAAATGATCTGATAACTCGGGTCGCTAGTCTTTTGTTTCTTGTCACGTTACGGGCGGTTGGCCCTCTCTCTCTCTCTCTCTCTCTCTCTCTCTCTCTCTCTCTCTCTCTCTCTCTCTCTCTCTCTCTCTCCTTTCACTCATGACCTTTTTTCATTTTCTAAACATTTGACATACTGTCCAGTGGCTCTAAAGGATGTTAATGAACTGTTCTTTTCAGGTTGGAAAAAGCCCCCATCGCGCAAGCGTTTATTTGCTTTTTTCTTTAATGTGCGCCTGTGCATTAGGATGTCGACATATTTAGGTGCGTTTTTTAAATAAGTGCGTCATCACTCTGATCATTAGGCACACTTTTGTTTACTGCCACTCGGTGTATTTGAGGTTGTTGAATATCATGCCTCTCGTCCGCCTACATTGGAAATTATTTCCCAGACGATAATGGCATGGTCTAGATGAAATCAATGTGAAAGGTCCTGGTGACACATCCTCTATTCAAAGCTCACCTCGTGGTCTTACTGCTGCGGCCTAGTTTATTACCTGGCGAAAGATCTCCACAGGAAAGAGAAGGATCCATTACTCGACGTCATTACAGCAGCCATTAGCCTCGACTTTACTCACTACCACTCAGGTCAAGCCCATCCTGCGAGAAGATTATTGATCGGTCCACGCGCGAGCCGACGGAGCGCTTCATCCTCTTCAAGGAACGTCGCCACCAGACAACCAATACCACTTGCGCTCGTACGATTTGCCAAACTCAGTCGTGGCGGTGGTAAGGAATGAGCAAGCAAAGGGGTGAACTAGGGAAGGAAAGAAGGAACGAATGAAGGAAGGAATGACAAGAAAATGTCGATGGCAGAGCTGCAGCAGCTGATGATGCTGCTGCTGTGCTGCTGCTGCTACGACGACAACGACGACGACGACGTTGATGATGCTGTGCTGCTGCTGCTGACAATAACAGCAGCGACGACGACTACGACGACACTGATGACGATGTCGACAAGGGCGGTGGTGATGTTGATGGCTGTGGAGGAAATGATCATCTGCCGTTAGTGGACCGCAAAACAAAGAAGCATTTTCCATGTATTCTCTGCAGAAAGCAAAATTCAGTGCAGCAAATTATCTGGTAGCGACGGGTAACCTCATGTCAAATGAATGATGGGAGGTGGTGTGTGTGTGTGCGTGTGTGTGTATGCGTGTGTGTGCGTGTGTGTGTGCGCGTGTGTGTGTATGCATGTGTGTGCGTGTGTGTGTGTGCGTGTGTGTGTGTGTGCATGCGTGTGTGTGTGTGTGTG
>JAWQFJ010031689.1:0-10000 GCA_034096865.1 Theodoxus fluviatilis | reverse complement strand
TACTACCAAGCAGCACTAAGTACTACCAAGCAGCACTAAGTACTACCAAGCAGCACTAAGTACTACCAAGCAGCACTAAGTACTACCAAGCAGCACTAAGTACTACCAAGCAGCACTAAGTACTACCAAGCAGCACTAAGTACTACCAAGCAGCACTAAGTACTACCAAGCAGCACAAGTACTACCAAGCAGCACAAGTACTACCAAGCAGCACTAAGTACTACCAAGCAGCACTAAGTACTACCAAGCAGCACTAAGTACTACCAAGCAGCACTAAGTACTACCAAGCAGCAACAGTACTACCAAGCAGCACAAGTACTACCAAGCAGCACTAAGTACTACCAAGCAGCACTAAGTACTACCAAGCAGAACTAAGTACTACCAAGCAGCACTATGTACTACCAAGCAGCACTAAGTACTACCAAGCAGCACTAAGTACTACCAAGCAGCACTAAGTACTACCAAGCAGCACTAAGTACTACCAAGCAGCACTAAGTACTACCAAGCAGCACTAAGTACTACCAAGCAGCACTAAGTACTACCAAGCAGCACTAAGTACTACCAAGCAGCACTAAGTACTACCAAGCAGCACTAAGTACTACCAAGCAGCACTAAGTACTACCAAGCAGCACTAAGTACTACCAAGCAGCACTAAGTACTACCAAGCAGCACTAAGTACTACCAAGCAGCACTAAGTACTACCAAGCAGCACTATGTACTACCAAGCAGCAACAAGTACTACCAAGCAGCACTAAGGACTACCAAGCAGCACTAAGTACTGCCAAGCAGCACTAAGTACTACCAAGCAGCACTAAGTACTACCAAGCAGCACTAAGTACTACCAAGCAGCACTAAGTACTACCAAGCAGCACTAAGTACTACCAAGCAGCACTAAGTACTACCAAGCAGCACTAAGTACTACCAAGCAGCACTAAGTACTACCAAGCAGCACTAAGTACTACCAAGCAGCACTAAGTACTACCAAGCAGCACTAAGTACTACCAAGCAGCACTAAGTACTACCAAGCAGCACTAAGTACTACCAAGCAGCACTAAGTACTACCAAGCAGCACTAAGTACTACCAAGCAGCACTAAGTACTACCAAGCAGCACTAAGTACTACCAAGCAGCACTAAGTACTACCAAGCAGCACTAAGTACTACCAAGCAGCACTAAGTACTACCAAGCAGCACTAAGTACTAACAAGCAGCACTAAGTACTACCAAGCAGCACTAAGTACTACCAAGCAGCACTAAGTACTACCAAGCAGCACTAAGTACTACCAAGCAGCACTAAGTACTACCAAGCAGCACTAAGTACTACCAAGCAGCACTAAGTACTACCAAGCAGCACTAAGTACTACCAAGCAGCACTAAGTACTACCAAGCAGCACTAAGTACTACCAAGCAGCACTAAGTACTACCAAGCAGCACTAAGTACTACCAAGCAGCACTAAGTACTACCAAGCAGCACTAAGTACTACCAAGCAGCACTAAGTACTACCAAGCAGCACTAAGTACTACCAAGCAGCACTAAGTACTACCAAGCAGCACTAAGTACTACCAATCAGCACAAGTACTACCAAGCAGCACAAGTACTACCAAGCAGCACTTTGTACTAACAAGCAGCAACAAGTACTACCAAGCAGCACTGAGTACTACCAAGCAGCACAAGTACTACCAAGCAGCACAAGTACTACCAAGCAGCACAAGTACTACCAAGCAGCACTAAGTACTACCAAGCAGCACAAGTACTACCAAGCAGCACTATGTACTACCAAGCAGCAACAAGTACTACCAAGCAGCACTAAGTACTACCAAGCAGCACAAGTACTACCAAGCAGCACTAAGTACTACCAAGCAGCACTAAGTACTACCAAGCAGCACTAAGTACTACCAAGCAGCACTAAGTACTACCAAGCAGCACTAAGTACTACCAAGCAGCACTAAGTACTACCAAGCAGCACTAAGTACTACCAAGCAGCACTAAGTACTACCAAGCAGCACTAAGTACTACCAAGCAGCACTAAGTACTACCAAGCAGCACTAAGTACTACCAAGCAGCACTAAGTACTACCAAGCAGCACTAAGTACTACCAAGCAGCACTAAGTACTACCAAGCAGCACTAAGTACTACCAAGCAGCACTAAGTACTACCAAGCAGCACTAAGTACTACCAAGCAGCACTAAGTACTACCAAGCAGCACTAAGTACTACCAAGCAGCACTAAGTACTAACAAGCAGCACTAAGTACTACCAAGCAGCACTAAGTACTACCAAGCAGCACTAAGTACTACCAAGCAGCACTAAGTACTACCAAGCAGCACTAAGTACTACCAAGCAGCACTAAGTACTACCAAGCAGCACTAAGTACTACCAAGCAGCACTAAGTACTACCAAGCAGCACTAAGTACTACCAAGCAGCACTAAGTACTACCAAGCAGCACTAAGTACTACCAAGCAGCACTAAGTACTACCAAGCAGCACTAAGTACTACCAAGCAGCACTAAGTACTACCAAGCAGCACTAAGTACTACCAAGCAGCACTAAGTACTACCAAGCAGCACTAAGTACTACCAAGCAGCACTAAGTACTACCAAGCAGCACTAAGTACTACCAAGCAGCACTAAGTACTACCAAGCAGCACTAAGTACTACCAAGCAGCACTAAGTACTACCAAGCAGCACTAAGTACTACCAAGCAGCACTAAGTACTACCAAGCAGCACTAAGTACTACCAAGCAGCACTAAGTACTACCAAGCAGCACTAAGTACTACCAAGCAGCACTAAGTACTACCAAGCAGCACTAAGTACTACCAAGCAGCACTAAGTACTACCAAGCAGCACTAAGTACTACCAAGCAGCACTAAGTACTACCAAGCAGCACTAAGTACTACCAAGCAGCACTAAGTACTACCAAGCAGCACTAAGTACTACCAAGCAGCAACAAGTACTACCAAGCAGCACTAAGTACTACCAAGCAGCACTAAGTACTACCAAGCAGCACTAAGTACTACCAAGCAGCACTAAGTACTACCAAGCAGCAACAAGTACTACCAAGCAGCACTAAGTACTACCAAGCAGCACTAAGTACTACCAAGCAGCACAAGTACTACCAAGCAGCACTATGTACTACCAAGCAGCAACAAGTACTACCAAGCAGCACTAAGTACTACCAAGCAGCACTAAGTACTACCAAGCAGCACTAAGTACTACCAAGCAGCACTAAGTACTACCAAGCAGCACTAAGTACTACCAAGCAGCACTAAGTACTACCAAGCAGCACTAAGTACTACCAAGCAGCACTAAGTACTACCAAGCAGCACTAAGTACTACCAAGCAGCACTAAGTACTGCCAAGCAGCAACAAGTACTACCAAGCAGCACTAAGTACTACCAAGCAGCACTAAGTACTACCAAGCAGCACTAAGTACTACCAAGCAGCACTAAGTACTACCAAGCAGCAACAAGTACTACCAAGCAGCAACAAGTACTACCAAGCAGCACTAAGTACTACCAAGCAGCACTAAGTACTACCAAGCAGCACTAAGTACTACCAAGCAGCACTAAGTACTACCAAGCAGCACTAAGTACTACCAAGCAGCACTAAGTACTACCAAGCAGCACTAAGTACTACCAAGCAGCACTAAGTACTACCAAGCAGCACTAAGTACTACCAAGCAGCACTAAGTACTACCAAGCAGCACTAAGTACTACCAAGCAGCAACAAGTACTACCAAGCAGCACTAAGTACTACCAAGCAGCACTAAGTACTACCAAGCAGCAACAAGTACTACCAAGCAGCACTATGTACTACCAAGCAGCACTAAGTACTACCAAGCAGCAACAAGTACTACCAAGCAGCAACAAGTACTACCAAGCAGCAACAAGTACTACCAAGCAGCAACAAGTACTACCAAGCAGCAACAAGTACTACCAAGCAGCAACAAGTACTACCAAGCAGCAACAAGTACTACCAAGCAGCACTAAGTACTACCAAGCAGCACTATGTACTACCAAGCAGCAACAAGTACTACCAAGCAGCAACAAGTACTACCAAGCAGCAACAAGTACTACCAAGCAGCAACAAGTACTACCAAGCAGCAACAAGTACTACCAAGCAGCAACAAGTACTACCAAGCAGCACTATGTACTACCAAGCAGCAACAAGTACTACCAAGCAGCACTAAGTACTACCAAGCAGCACTAAGTACTACCAAGCAGCACTAAGTACTACCAAGCAGCACTAAGTACTACCAAGCAGCAACAAGTACTACCAAGCAGCACTAAGTACTACCAAGCAGCACTAAGTACTACCAAGCAGCACTAAGTACTACCAAGCAGCACTAAGTACTACCAAGCAGCACTAAGTACTACCAAGCAGCAACAAGTACTACCAAGCAGCACTAAGTACTACCAAGCAGCACTAAGTACTACCAAGCAGCACTAAGTACTACCAAGCAGCACTAAGTACTACCAAGCAGCACTAAGTACTACCAAGCAGCAACAAGTACTACCAAGCAGCAACAAGTACTACCAAGCAGCACTAAGTACTACCAAGCAGCACTAAGTACTACCAAGCAGCACTAAGTACTACCAAGCAGCAACAAGTACTACCAAGCAGCAACAAGTACTACCAAGTAGCAACAAGTACTACCAAGCAGCACTAAGTACTACCAAGCAGCACTAAGTACTACCAAGCAGCACTAAGTACTACCAAGCAGCACTAAGTACTACCAAGCAGCACTAAGTACTACCAAGCAGCAACAAGTACTACCAAGCAGCACTAAGTACTACCAAGCAGCACTAAGTACTACCAAGCAGCACTAAGTACTACCAAGCAGCACTAAGTACTACCAAGCAGCACTAAGTACTACCAAGCAGCACTAAGTACTACCAAGCAGCACTGAGTACTACCAAGCAGCAACAAGTACTACCAAGCAGCACTAAGTACTACCAAGCAGCACTAAGTACTACCAAGCAGCACTAAGTACTACCAAGCAGCAACAAGTACTACCAAGCAGCAACAAGTACTACCAAGCAGCACTAAGGACTACCAAGCAGCACTAAGTACTGCCAAGCAGCACTAAGTACTACCAAGCAGCGCTAAGAACTGCCAAGTAGCACTACCAAGCAGCACTATTTACTACCAAGCAGCACTAAGTACTACCAAGCAGCACTATGTACTACCAAGCAGCAATAAGTACTACCAAGCAGCACTAAGTACTACCAAGCAGCACTAAGTACTACCAAGCAGCACTAAGTACTACCAAGCAGCACTAAGTACTACCAAGCAGCACTAAGTACTACCAAGAAGCACTAAGTACTACCAAGCAGCACTAAGTACTACCAAGCAGCACTATGTACTACCAAGCAGCACTAAGTACTACCAAGCAGCACTAAGTACTACCAAGCAGCACTAAGTACTACCAAGCAGCACTAAGTACTACCAAGCAGCACTATGTACTACCAAGCAGCACTAAGTACTACCAAGCAGCACTAAGTACTACCAAGCAGCACTATGTACTACCAAGCAGCACTAAGTACTACCAAGCAGCACTAAGTACTACCAAGCAGCACTAAGTACTACCAAGCAGCACTAAGTACTACCAAGCAGCACTAAGTACTACCAAGCAGCACTAAGTACTACCAAGCAGCACTAAGTACTACCAAGCAGCAATAAGTACTACCAAGCAGCACTAAGTACTAACAAGCAGCACTAAGTACTACCAAGCAGCACTAAGTACTACCAAGCAGCACTAAGTACTACCAAGCAGCACTAAGTACTACCAAGCAGCACTAAGTACTACCAAGCAGCACTAAGTACTACCAAGCAGCACTAAGTACTACCAAGCAGCACTAAGTGCTACCAAGCAGCACTAAGTACTACCAAGCAGCAACAAGTACTACCAAGCAGCACTATGTACTACCAAGCAGCACTATGTACTACCAAGAAGCGCTAAGTATTACCAAGAAGCGCTAAGTACTACCAAGCAGCAACAAGTACTACCAAGCAGCAGCAAGTACTACCAAGCAGCAACAAGTACTACCAAGCAGCACTATGTACTATCAAGCAGCACTATGTACTACCAAGAAGCGCTAAGTATTACCAAGAAGCGCTAAGTACTACCAAGCAGCACTAAGTACTACCAAGCAGCACTAAGTACTACCAAGAAGCGCTAAGTACTACCAAGCAGCAGCAAGTACTACCAAGCAGCACTATGTACTACCAAGCAGCACTATGTACTACCAAGCAGCACTATGTACTACCAAGCAGCACTAAGTACTACCAAGCAGCACTAAGTACTACCAAGCAGCACTAAGTACTACCAAGCAGCACTAAGTACTACCAAGAAGCGCTAAGTACTACCAAGCAGCACTAAGTACTACCAAGCAGCACTAAGTACTACCAAGAAGCGCTAAGTACTACCAAGCAGCAGCAAGTACTACCAAGCAGCACTATGTACTACCAAGCAGCAGTAAGTACTACCAAGCAGCACTATGTACTACCAAGCAGCACTAAGTACTACCAAGCAGCACTATGTACTACCAAGCAGCACTATGTACTACCAAGCAGCAGTAAGTACTACCAAGCAGCACTATGTACTACCAAGCAGCACTAAGTACTACCAAGCAGCAGTAAGTACTACCAAGCAGCACTATGTACTACCAAGCAGCACTAAGTACTCCCAAGCAGCACTATGTACTACCAAGCAGCACTAAGTACTACCAAGAAGCGCTAAGTACTACCAAGCAGCACCAAGTACTACCAAGCAGCATCAAGTACTACCAAGCAGCACTAAGTACTACCAAGCAGCATCAAGTACTACCAAGCAGCACTAAGTACTACCAAGCAGCATCAAGTACTACCAAGCAGCACTATGTACTACCAAGCAGCATCAAGTACTACCAAGCAGCACTAAGTACTACCAAGCAGCACCAAGTACTACCAAGCATCAGTAAGTACTACCAAGCAGCACTATGTACTACCAAGCAGCACCAAGTACTACCAAGCAGCACCAAGTACTACCAAGCAGCACCAAGTACTACCAAGCAGCACCAAGTACTACCAAGCAGCACTAAATACTACCAAGCAGCACTAAGTACTACCAAGCAGCACTAAGTACTACCAAGCAGCACTAAGCACTACCAACGAGCAGTAAGTACTACCAAGCAGCACTATGTACTACCAAGCAGCACTAAGTACTACCAAGCAGCACTAGGTACTACCAAGCAGCATCAAGTACTACCAAGCAGCACTAAGTACTACCAAGCAGCACTAGGTACTACCAAGCAGCACTAAGCACTACCAACGAGCAGTAAGTACTACCAAGCAGCACTATGTACTACCAAGCAGCACTAAGTACTACCAAGCAGCACTAGGTACTACCAAGCAGCATCAAGTACTACCAAGCAGCACTAAGTACTACCAAGCAGCACTAGGTACTACCAAGCAGCAGTAAGTACTACCAAGCAGCACCAAGTACTACCAAGCAGCAATATTTACTACCAAGTAGCACCAAGTACTAACAAGCAGCACTAAGTACTACTAAGCAGCAGTAAGTACTACCAAGCAGCACCAAGTACTACCAAGCAGCACCAAGTAATACCAAGCAGCACTAAGCACTACCAAGCAGCAGTAAGTACTACCAAGCAGCAGTAAGTACTACCAAGCAGCACTAAATACTACCAAGCAGCACTAAGTAATACCAAGCAGCATCAAGCACTACCAAGCAGCAGGAAGTACTAACAAGCAGCACTAAGTGCTAACAAGCAGCACCAAGTACAACCAAGCAGCAGTAAGTACTACCAAGCAGCAGTAAGTACTACCAAGCAGCACCAAGTAATACCAAGCAGCACTAAGTAATACCAAGCAGCAGTAAGTACTACAAGCAGCAGTAAGTACTAACAAGCAGCACTAAGTACTACCAAGCAGCACTATGTACTACCAAGCAGCACTAAGTACTACCAAGCATCAGTAAGTACTACCAAGCAGCACCAAGTACAACCAAGCAGCAGTAAGTACTACCAAGCAGCAGTAAGTACTACCAAGCAGCACCAAGTAATACCAAGCAGCACTAAGTAATACCAAGCAGCAGTAAGTACTACCAAGCAGCACCAAGTACTACCAAGCAGCACCAAGTACTAACAAGCAGCACTAAGTACTACCAAGCAGCACTAAGTACTACCAAGCAGCACTAAGTACTACCAAGCAGCAGTAAGTACTACCAAGCAGCACCAAGTACTACCAAGCAGCAGTAAGTACTACCAAGCAGCAGTAAGTACTACCAAGCAGCACTAAGTACTACCAAGCAGCACTATGTACTACCAAGCAGCACTAAGTACTACCAAGCAGCACTAAGTACTACCAAGCAGCACTAAGTACTACCAAGCAGCACTAAGTACTACCAAGCAGCACTAAGTACTACCAAGCAGCACTAAGTACTACCAAGCAGCACTAAGTACTACCAAGCAGCACCAAGTACTACCAAGCAGCACTAAGTACTACCAAGCAGCACTAAGTACTACCAAGCAGCACTATGTACTACCAAGCAGCACCAAGTACTACCAAGCAGCACCAAGTACTACCAAGCAGCACCAAGTACTACCAAGCAGCACCAAGTACTACCAAGCAGCACCAAGTACTACCAAGCAGCAGTAAGTACTACCAAGCAGCAATATTTACTACCAAGCAGCACTAAGTACTACCAAGCAGCACCAAGTACTACCAAGCAGCACCAAGTACTACCAAGCAGCAACAAGTACTACCAAGCAGCACTAAGTACTACCAAGCAGCAACAAGTACTACCAAGCAGCACTAAGTACTACCAAGCAGCACTAAGCACTACCAACGAGCAGTAAGTACTACCAAGCAGCACTAAGTACTACCAAGCAGCACTAAGTACTACCAAGCAGCACTAAGTACTACCAAGCAGCACTAAGTACTACCAAGCAGCACTAAGTACTACCAAGCAGCACTAAGTACTACCAAGCAGCACTAAGTACTACCAAGCAGCACCAAGTACTACCAAGCAGCACCAAGTACTACCAAGCAGCACTAAGTACTACCAAGCAGCACTAAGTACTACCAAGCAGCACCAAGTACTACCAAGCAGCACCAAGTACTACCAAGCAGCACTAAGTACTACCAAGCAGCACTAAGTACTACCAAGCAGCACTAAGTACTACCAAGCAGCAGTAAGTACTACCAAGCAGCACTAAGTACTACCAAGCAGCACTAAGTACTACCAAGCAGCACTAAGTACTACCAAGCAGCAGTAAGTACTACCAAGCAGCACCAAGTACTACCAAGCAGCACCAAGTACTACCAAGCAGCACTAAGTACTACCAAGCAGCACTAAGTACTACCAAGCAGCACTAAGTACTACCAAGCAGCAGTAAGTACTACCAAGCAGCACTAAGTACTACCAAGCAGCACTAAGTACTACCAAGCAGCAGTAAGTACTACCAAGCAGCACTAAGTACTACCAAGCAGCACTAAGCACTACCAAGCAGCACCAAGTACTACCAAGCAGCACCAAGCACTACCAAGCAGCAGTAAGTACTACTAAGTAACACTAAGCACTACCAACCAGCAGTATGTACTACGAAGAAGCGCTAAGTACTACCAAGCAGCACTATATACTACCTAGCAGCCTTAAATACTTCCAAGCAGCACTAAATACTACCAAGCAGCACTAAGTACTACCAAGCAGCACTAAGTACTACCAAGCAGCACTAAGTACTGCCAAGCAGCACTCAGTACTACCAAGCAGCACTAAGTACTACCAAGCAGCACCAAGTACAACCAAGCAGCACTAAATACTACCAAGCAGCACCAAGTACAACCAAGCAGCACTAAATACTACCAAGCAGCACTAAATACTACCAAGCAGAACTAAGTACTGCCAAGCAGCACTAAGTACTACCAAGAAGCGCTAAGTACTATGAAGAAGCGCTAAGTACTACCAAGCAGCACTATATACTACCTAGCAGCCTTAAA
>JAWQFJ010031687.1:15000-19726 GCA_034096865.1 Theodoxus fluviatilis | reverse complement strand
CAACCAGCAGTAAGTACTACCAAGCAGCACTAAGTACTACCAAGCAGCACCAAGTACTACCAAGCAGCGCTAAGTACTACCAAGCAGCACTAAATACTACCAAGCAGCACTAAATACTACCAAGTAGCACTAAATACTACCAAACAGCAATAAGTGCTACCAAGCAGCACTAAGTACTACCAAGAAGCGCTAAGCACTACCAAAAGACATGAGAGAAAAGTGAATGCTTCAAATGTGAATGACAGGATCACATGACCTCGCAACTTAAGACATTGACCTTTCGGCTTTATGGCGCTCTGTGTTCGATTCTACCACTGTCGCTCACAATGTGTACGAGTACAACTTGACAATAAAGAAATCTTCAAACAATAACTTATGTTTGTTTTAAGATTAAAAATAAGCAATGGGTGAGTACTTCACGGACAACACTCATTTCAATCTCTTTGAACATTCATTTCAGAAGAATATTGTCTTGGAACAAAGCGTAGAGACCACGAGCAAGGGGGTCGGGCCGATATCAGCAAGGTCAGAGCAAATGAAGGAAGGCGCGTTTTGGGGCAGAGGTGTCAGACGAGCAGGAAGTCACACTGCGGATCCGCGCACGCTGGGCCTCAAAGCTCCGTTCACACGTGTCTGTCCTCATAATGCCGTGTTTCGTTTTCATGTGTGCAATCATATCTTGTTGTTTCATGCTTGCTCGTCTGTCATTCATTTTCTCATTTCATACCGGAACTGAGGTACTTGAGGGAGAAATGCTTAGATGTATGGAACAATGCCCTAGCCCTCCTCTATTTTGTCTCAGAAACCGCCTGCCTGCTGGCTGCGTATGTGTGTGTGTGTGTGTGTATGTGTGTGTGTATGTGTTTTGTGTGTGTGTGTGTGTGTGTATTGTGTGTGTGTGTGTGTGTGTGTGTGTGTGTGTGTGTGTATGTGTGTGTGCGTGTTTGCAAACCATCACGAAAAATAGTCATGTTACATTTTACCTTCTTTGGTCGTGGCTGACACCTCCGTGTAGTTGCTCAAGTTGCGATCGCTGCGCGTGTTTTGAGCCTGGATCCTGACCAAGTATTCGGTGCCAGACTCGAGGTTCCCTATTCTTGTGGTGACAGGACTCCTGTCAGTGCTGCTCCTGTTCCAAGTGCCAGGATGGTCTGACCACTGTCCAGTCTGAGGTCTGTACTGCACGTGGAACCACTGGGAGTAGTCTCCGCCAGGAAAGCTGGGCGTCCACGTGACCTCCACGCTGTCTGCAGTGACCGCAATGGCGGACACAGTGGGAGCCAAAGGGGGTCCTGCAATGTCAGGTGAGCATCTTTGTAGATTTGTTTTCTCTCTCGATAGTTCTGCCCTCTCAAGCTTCACCGAAGGCAGAGATCGATGTAAAATTATGCTGACCTAGTGAAGAATGCTAAGACTGTACAGAGTAGGCAAAGAACAAAGAACAGACAGAGATCCTTGATATATATGGGGAAAAGGGAAAGTTCCACATAGCAAAAACTTCCTGCAGACTCTGACCAGCTTATTCAAAACATATATATTAGAATTAAAAACAGGTTTTACAAACTGCTTTTCTATAATTTCACAATTTCTTTTACCAGCCGACCACATGATCTAGTCAAAAGGAACATGTACTGAAGACATAAATTTTCAACGTAACATTTTCCCCCGTTGGATGAAGAATTTACTTTAACTACATCTACATTAAAAATGACATCTTTTGAATATAACGGAAATACAGAAAAACTGTCACAGAGTTCATTAAGGTCAATTCAAAGAACAGACCAATCGAGGAGCTTTGAGTTGGACAACACAACTGAGGTACATGAGGATGTACTGAGTCTTGTTTGACTGGAGATCTCATGCAAGATCCTTTCTCCTCACAGTCGCTCCCCTGACTCCTGGCCAGGACTCAAAATCATCTGCACTGTGTCCCATGAACATCCTAGTGTCATGGCGTGTGTGTTATTTTTATCGGTGACATCAAGCACTCCTTGAGGGCTTTAGTGAACAAAGGCGTGTTTTGACTGTAGGCACCCTTTGTACTTCCCCTCTTCTTATGTTTTTGCTTCCTGACACGAAAGATACAGAAACAAAGCGCACTAACTGCACCCCGAATGAAAAGTATGGAATATAACAATCTACCTGCAGCCTGCAGTATGACGTTGGTGGCATTGCACCCCACTGCGTTGCAAGCCTCCAGCCTGTAGACTCCCTGGCGGTCCTCACTCAAGGTCACGTCCAGGCTGACGTTCAGGCCACGTGACTGCACAGGGTTGCCATGGACACGCAGGGAGACCTGGGCTGTGGAGTTGGTGACGTTGTAGTCAGGGCCTGACACCACGGAGGTGGCCGAGTACCAGGTGAGGTTGGTCACGGCGGGCTCCGAGTACAGCGTGCGGTACAGTCGCACTGTCTCTCCCATCTCCCCTGTCTGCACTGCGGGGTTTCCTGGCAGGGGAAGCTGCGGCACATCTGGGGGGAAACACGAGCCGCCATTTGTTGGTGTCATATCCAGGCCACCAAGTATGCGTCTATCAACACTTTGCCTCTTCCGAAGATACGCAAATATCATTAGCTACAGAAAACTATTCATGCTGATTCAGCTGAACGTCAACATGCATACATACGAGGTGAAAATAAAAAAAGACAGACATACTCAAACATGGGCAGAGCGACACGCAGACACACACTCATGGGCTTATAGGTTCACTCACACACGCGCGCGCGCGCGCAAACACATACACACACACACACACACACACACACACACACAAATAACCACACGCGCGAGCGCACGCGAATATGCACATTCTCGCACATGCTCGCACACACAAACACACACACACACACACACACACACACACACTTACACTGTCACCACCAAATGTGTCAGACCCAGTTTGTGAATGTGTTCATGGTGTGTTTTTGCTATAATACATATATAATCTTCTTGTGTGAGGAGTGTGTGTTGACGGAGTGGTTGACGTTTCGATTAACTAAGCATTCGCTGGCTAAGTGGCCTCTGAGCATTTATGCATGTGTTGCATGCTATTTTGCTGATCTGGTTTGCAGAAACCACATTGTCTATTTAGGCCGTAATGAGTTTGAGATTTTGTAATGAACACATCATGTTTTTCGCGCTGTTTATGTTGAGAGCATCTGCACATGCGCAAAACTGCAACAGCCTAAGAGATTTTGTGAGAGATTAGATAAATATCTCGGCTTCACACAGAAGTTTGCCTCTGGTGTGTCTGTGGTACACTTTGTTTACCTAGGTTCAGGATTGGCCTGGTATTGTCACACTGGGTGCGCTGTCGTCCCGTAGATAAGTGTTCTCTAACAAGAAGCAGTTTTTCTTTCTGTGTTAGTAGCAGTTTAGCTACACCTTTTCAGATGGGTTTATTCACCGCTGGACGTTTCAACTCTTGGATTAATCTGTTAACCCGAGTCACGTGACTCTGGCACAGTTCGCAATGAATGCGTAATAGACTTGACCCTTTGCATTGCAGGACGTTTTACAAAAATCATTCATACGTTAAAACTTGTTTCCATTTCAACACCAACATTTTATGTTTTCGAATACGCGCTTGTTTATTGCCTCAACAAGAGTAAGTTAGTAGTTTTGCGCGAAATAGTCTTAGAACTACTTTAACGGCGTATGTCAGGGAGCAGATCGGCTATCCCACAAGCCTCTCGTGTGACCTCCATTTGCATATTTCGGACGAAAACCTTCCATCACGTGATGTCAACTGGGTTAGAGACACGTTCGCTGGTGGGCGAAGTCTCTAGTGAACTACAATGCTCTTGGATTGCAGGGGCAGTACTCGCACTTTCTTGACTGACTGGCTTTTCCCGCGCAGTTTACATCAATTGATATGGTCGTGTACTTGTTGTGAACGAGTGAAGAGTGTATGGTAAAATGGGTGTTCAGTATTTTTTTCATTCCAGATGCACAATCTACTATCCAGTCTACTACCCATAGTCTACTATCCAGTCTACTATCCACAGTCTACTATCCACAGTCTACTATCCAGTCTACTACCCACAGTCTACTATCCACAGTCTACTATCCACAGTCTACTATCCACAGTCTACTACCCACAGTCTACTGCCCACAGTCTACTGCCCACAGTCTACTATCCACAGTCTACTATCCACAGTCTACTATCCACAGTCTACTACCCACAGTCTACTGCCCACAGTCTACTATCCACAGTCTACTACCCACAGTCTACTGCCCACAGTCTACTATCCACAGTCTACTATCCACAGTCTACTACCCACAGTCTACTACCCACAGTCTACTACCCACAGTCTACTATCCACAGTCTACTACCCACAGTCTACTACCCACAGTCTACTATCCACAGTCTACTATCCACAGTCTACTACCCACAGTCTACTGTCCACAGTCTACTACCCACAGTCTACTACCCACAGTCTACTATCCACAGTCTACTACCCACAGTCTACTACCCACAGTCTACTACCCACAGTCTACTATCCACAGTCTACTACCTACAGTCTACTACCCACAGTCTACTATCCACAGTCTACTATCCACAGTCTACTATCCACAGTCTACTATCCACAGTCTACTACCCACAGTCTACTGTCCACAGTCTACTATCCACAGTCTACTATCCACAGTCTACTACCCACAGTCTACTACCCACAGTCTACTACCCACAGTCTACTATCCACAGTCTACTACCACAGTCTACTA
>JAWQFJ010031687.1:10000-12500 GCA_034096865.1 Theodoxus fluviatilis | reverse complement strand
GACAGACATACAGAGAGAGAGAGAGAGAGAGAGAGAGAGAGAGAGAGAGAGAGAGAGAGAGAGAGAATGGAATAATCGTTCCATGTACCTTCCACTGTGACGTTCACTTGGACTGACTGGTTTATCTGCCCCTGTCCATCTGGAATGCCGTTACCCACAGTACAGAGGTAGGTGCCCGAGTCCTGGAAGGAGGTCAAGGTCAGGCTGGACTGGTTGCCCTGCCCACTTCCGGTGACGCGTCTGACTTCCTGTGCCCCCCAGGACTGGACCCAGAGTCCAAACTGATAGGAGGAGGGACGTCCCTCAGCCTCGCACACCACGTCCTTGACCCGACCTTGGGGTCTCTCCGTGACCTTCACTCGGACGTCAGGGGCATCTGCACAGAAATGTCTTTAGACATCAAAAGAGTAAAATCAACAGACGAAGAAGAAAGGAAAGATTCAAAAAGGAAATAGTTTGTTCTGTACAGGTTCCCGGTATAAGCATGCAGGAGTGACAGGACAGACAACTTTTCTACAGATTTCGACCCAATGTCACTAACAATGCCTGTCAAGGGAAGGTATGTGCGTATGAATAAACTAAAACGCACATCAGAACACATTTTCTCTTTAGATAAAGTCGATGCAGGCCAACATACACGCGAACAGTGGCAACAGGTATCATATTCGTGAGTGTGACAATTTTCCTTTACCAGCACATGTAACACTGTGCCTGTGTTGAGACGGCAGGGACGTACATACACGGATACTCAGATTGTGGGTGCTGGATATACTCAAACAGACCTCCCTCACATACACGATGGATGGATGGAAGGATGGTGTGTTACGGCCTATCGGCCTTTGTAGGCTATGTAAGGCCATTAAGTACAAAAACCACTAGAATATAATAAATGCAAATTAAGTCATGATGTCCCTATTTATTCGCCATTTACAAATCGCGTAGGGAGACGCGGTGGGTCAATTCTTACCCCCCCCCCCCCCCCCCCAACCCACAGGGGGATAACATACACGAAATGTCCGTAGTTGCTGTTTCAGTGGCAGGCACGTTTGCTGGGCGCATTCATCTGTTAACGTACGAGAACATAAGCCTTCAATGCCATTTTTTACAGCAATGAGCGCACCTGTACAATGTTACTCTTCCAGCAACTGGTTTCTAGGCTGGAAATAAGCAAGGCCGGATTTTGAAGCAGACGATAACTGGAATTTGTACGTGCACGTAAGTATTGTTAGGGGGATGGAAGAGATGGAGAAGGAGAATTCATAATGTTTGGGGAAGTGATTCTTTGGGAAACGTGTCGAGTGAACGATGACATTATATCGTTGTGCTTTCTACAACTCGCGTGTGCATGAATACGCTTTGTCATACGTATTGCAACTGCGTGATTTCACACTCCTGCGTATATTTATAAGGTGTAAATGCACAAAAAATGTCCTGTTATGTGGAGCAATACAGTCTTTTCTTTTATTCGTCTCCTTGCCAGCATGATTTTCAATCAATCTCTCGCTTAATCAATCCATCAATCATCCATCCATTTGCTCATCCACCCATGCATCCTTCCATCCATCCAACGATCTATCCATTCATCCATCCATCCACCCACCCGTCCAACTATCTATCAATCCACCCACCCATCCATCCTTCCATCTGTGTGACTGTGTCTTTCTGTTCGTGCGTGTGTCTGTCTGTGTACATGCTCGCCCGCCCGCTCGCCAGTCTTTGTGTGTGTCTGTGTAACTCTGTGTCTGTGTGTCTGTGTGTGTTACGAAACGCATATTTTCCATTTATTCCTGGTTGTGGTTATATCGTATAGTGGGTTGGGAATTACCTGCCAAGCCATAGTGTATTTTGATATTTGCTGCCAAGCCAGTGTTGATGTTGGGATTGATATGGTGAATGTAGTTTTGGAAGGGAAAACGAACAGTGAACCTTGCTTCCCTTCCAATACAGAAATGAACTTAGTGGAACGTTTGGGAGGTTGTATTATTCACCTTGATTCACGCTCTACCATTGACCAATCTGCAGTGAACTTTTCAGGAAACGGACTAATGAAACTGCTTGGTTACTGTTCAATGGGAGAAGTAGATGACTATATGAACATTTGATTGGTCAATTGATACGAGATCGTGAATCAAGACATCCTAAAACGCTGTGATTGGTTGAGAACGACAGGGAGAATTCTGCCGTTGTATTTAAACCCTTGCTTTGGGATCACGGTGTGCCCGTAGCCGAATTTTCATCGAGACAGCCCATGTGTAGGACGGCGCCCTGTCTCAAAGAGTTCACGAGGTGGACATGTGTGAAAACTAATGGAATTTTCGTCCACTGACGGACTAATTCCGAGTGACCCTCTCTTCAAACGTCCATGGATAAACAACGGGAGAAATGGAGGACTGTTCTCACTTTTGACTGCAGGGAGAGACAACGTAAGGTATTGCAATCTTTTGTTCTTGCAACGTTTTCCTCTCCTGAGTGAATTATCTGCTGACCACCCTGTGAGGAG
>JAWQFJ010031687.1:0-5000 GCA_034096865.1 Theodoxus fluviatilis | reverse complement strand
TGATAAAAGAAAGAGCGTTCACCAAATTTAGTTGTAACTGGAGGGTCCTGAGGATTCTTGTGTCTGCGGAAGAGCGTAGCTGTCTAGCGGGTGTGTAGGTGCGCATGGGTTTAAAAAGATATTGAGGAAGGGATTCAGCGAAGTAATGGTAGCAAAGACAGGCAATCTTGTATTGGACTCGAGCACTAATGGGCAACCAGTGGAGAGAGCGGAAGAGAGGAGTGAGATGATCTGACTTTTTTTACTTACAGATGAGTCGAGCTGCAGCATCTTACACTCTTTGAAGTTTATCGTGAGATATGCGGGACAGCCGGCAAGAAGGCCGTTGCAATAATCGAGGCGACTGAGAATAAGAGCACAGACTAGGATAGTAGTAGCTTGAGTAGTGAGAAGGTGTCTGATTGCGCTTATCTGTCTGAGTTGTATGTATGCAGATTTGCAAGTGTTTTGGACAAAGTCGAAAAGAGAGAGATGAGAGTCGAGGGTGACACCAAGGTTTTTGACTGATGGAACAAAGGCGACGTCAGCGTCTCCTACCCTGAGAGAAGACGGAAGGGATGGAGGCGTCACTAGTCTCTGAGACTTTACAAGAAGGCATTCAGTTTTGGAATCGTTCAGCTGGAGTTTGTTGTGTGACATCCATGACTTAACATTAGAAAGACAGGTCTGTAGAGTGTCTAACGTGGGTCTAAGGTGGTGTCTTTGTAGAGCTGGTTATCATCTGCAAATGCATGCTGACTGATTGAGTGCTGAGCGACTATGTCAAACAAAGGTTGCATGTAAAGAACGAACAAAACTGGACCCAGTACTGAGCCCTGGGGAACACCAAATCGGACAGGAGAAGGAGCTGAGTAATGATTGTTGATGGAGACCGTTTGAAATCTGTCAACTAGCCAAGACAAAGCGAGCCTCTGCCCCTGTGTATATACTGACACTGCACGTCCAGGGAGACGTTGGTGGTCCTGGAGACGCCCTTGGTGGAGGTGAAGGCGTTGACAGCGCTGCACGCCACGGTCGTGCCGTGGTCCCCCGCTGCCAGCCTGCCATAGACCAGGACCCTGTCTGGCCCCACTGGGTCCCCCTGGTCCCTCAGCCACCACAGCGCGGCAGCAGGCCGCCCCGGGTCTGCAGTGGAGCAGCTCAGGCTGGCGTTGCGTCCCTCCAGCCACGGAAACTCCTCCGACCTGGTCACCACGGGGACGCTGGGCGGGACTGGGGAGAGGAAAGGAGTTTCCTTTCGACATTGTAAAATATAACATTACGTTCCTTTTAAATTTGTTGGACCATTTGTCTTCATGTAAATTCGGGTCACTCCAGAGAAACAAGAGCAACTCACTGCAAGCTGAAGCACTGGATAATCAGCACTGTTTCTGGATAGTCACTACTTTCGATGCAATAACTAAGACACTAGTTGCCACTTACTTGTGTTGTGGTACGGTGTACTCTAATATGAAACGACGTAGGATTCCCTAGCCATTTCTTGCTTTGTAAGCAGGGGAATGCATCACAGCTTTAAATGTAATATACTGCTGTTTCCATTCCATTGTTGTGTATCTTTGCCATTTAAATCATCAGATAACGTAATAACTCAGTACACTGATATTATATTATTGCATCAGGGAGGGACAGCGTTTCAGAAATAAAGCATGTAAAAATAGACTCAAAGCTCTTATTTTTCTCTTTGCTTTGCTGGCTTCTCAAATTGCCAGCAGTACAGCCCAGAAAGATTTGTTGGAGTTAGCATTTCTGACAAATGTACTAGTACTCACAGTAGGTGGTGAGGTTGACAGAGGCAGTCTGGGTGTAGCCCAGGACGTGGGAAGCAGAGCAGACACAGGAACCCTGGTCCCCCCTGTCTGCAGTGAACTCCAGTCTGCCCACGCTGCCTGGCCTGGTGCTGGTGTGGCCTTGAGGACAGGTCAAGGTCACACTGCTGACTGGAGGGTTGCCCCCCGTGACCTCACAGGTCATGATGACGTTGTCTCCCTGGTAGACCACGCCCTCTGGTGGCAGCCCTGAGATATTGGGATTTCCAGTCGGAAGAACTGGAGAATAAAACTGTATATCAGACGTGTGCTGTTAAAAAGAATCCGGAGTGTCAAGACTGACACAGAAATATACACATTTCGTCCACGCACAAAAACAAACTGATGACGGCACAAACGAACGATTACAACAATTCAAACAACAGCAACATAAACAGCAACGACAAATCGAGACGACATACGGGACAAAAATAATAATGACAAAAAGGACAACGATAGTGATGAAGATGATTACAACTACAAAGACAGTGAAAAGTATAATAATGATCTTTACAACAAATTACGAAAATGAGAATTATGAGGAAAAACACGAAACAGCACTACAAATTTTATACCACGTTAAGACGAAAAAACCTGTTCTTAAAAAAACGTGAATTATCAAAGGCAAATATGCTCAGCAATAAGTGTCGAATTCATTGCTTCTTGGATACTAAGAATAATAAACAGAACGTCATGGTTTTTGTGGCGGAGCTTTTTCTCTTGGCCACTCAGAGTTAAGAGAAACCAAAGTTGAATGAATGAATGAATAAGTGTGACAACGTGAATGCTGGTTGAACGTCTACGACGTGCCAAAGAAAAACAAAAGGTAATAGTAATTGCAGGAACTTTCCTTCCCTGCCATCTTGTCTGAAATGTAGAGATCAGCAGTTGCTCGCAGCCCAACCCCAGTGCTCCCCCTCGTGTCTTGCATGAGTGCATGGTCAGTTTCTTAGCCTCTATTTGCTTGTTGGAATCCTGTCTGTTTAAACAGGCGGAGATAGGCGAGCATGTCTGGGGTTTGAAGACGTGCGAGTTGCAGTGCCATGGTTCTATCCCTAAGACGGGACAAGTCTAGGATTATATACATGTAAGTATCTTGCATGAATGGAGTTTTACAGCCTTTGTAGGCTATTTAATCACTGTGATTGTGAAATCTATTGGAGTCGGTCAGAGTGAGAGCAAGTTGAGTTAAGTCATGATTTCGCAAGTCATTCGGCTCTTACGAATCGCTGTAGCGTGGGACCACCGGATTTCCGAGACAAACACACACACACACACACACACACACACACACACACATGCACGCACGCACGCACGCATGCACACACACATCGTTTGGAGATGTGGGTCCCTATCGATCCTTGTGATAGGTTTTCGGGCTGTGCCATAGGTTTGCTTATCTCTGGGTTTAACGGAGTAAAACTTTAAACATAAGCTTAAAACAACGTGCTTTTCAGAGAATGACGTCACAAGAGACAGTCTTGGAGTTGTAATTTAGAGATAGATGTGAATAGGGATATATATTAAGTATATTATAAGCATGTTATGACCAGTACAGAAATATGACGTGTGATGTAACACTGTCGCTGGCAGTATTGATGAATCAATGCCATCAACAGCTTTACTTATCGCTAGGATTCAATTGATCTAGCTATATGGACCCGCAATATGTGAGTTAATGATTTCAGATGCAATGCATGCATTTTTTGCATTTGATCAAATGATATTATGTGTCCTCTCAACCTCCCGACGTAAAAACAAAACAGTGAGAAAGGGCGCTTTCCAACGTACAACAATTCACTTTAAATTCACAGTCATGGAAATGGGTATGAAGTAGTGGCCATGGATTTTTAGAAGGGACGAAAATAGACTACCTAAACAGTGTATCACATGATTCATATCCATTCACTGCAACTCAACACATGGGTTATGATGATAAATTATATTCTGGCAAGACAATTTAGAACAAGTTTAGTTAAAATTAGTTCGATGAAAAGGAGCACAACTTTATAAAGAGACAAACAGGTAAATACTTTGGGCTGTCTTTCTTTAAAATTGACAAATGATCTGAGTTAGGCCCTACTATAATAAACATTTCTCTACAAAGTAAAATATTACTGATTTGTGAAAAATGCTTATCAATAGTTAGCATGGTGTTGGTTCAACGTCTATCGTCTTAAAAGGAGCTTCCTGAACATATTCAGAAGTCTCCCCTCTTGCATGACTGCAAGATCAGCTCCTCAACCTCTCCTGCTTACTGAAACTCTGTCTTTTGACAGGCGGATTTAGGTGAGCACGCTTTGGCGTTTCAATACGTGTGAGGCGGAGTGCCGTGGTTCAATCCCTGGGACGGGAGAACTCTGGATTGTTAGCTGCTTATGAAATATTTCTGGAAACTTAATGATACAAATGTAGTCACAGACGTATTAGTTCGGTTTCAGTTGAATGGAAGTAATTTGTATTTTCATAAA
The DNA here is from genome assembly GCA_034096865.1 of Theodoxus fluviatilis. Classification (NCBI taxonomy): domain Eukaryota; kingdom Metazoa; phylum Mollusca; class Gastropoda; order Cycloneritida; family Neritidae; genus Theodoxus; species Theodoxus fluviatilis. The sequence goes on along the minus strand of JAWQFJ010031687.1, from coordinate 724 downwards.
CAGAGATCGATAACACATCTGTTTGAGTTACTGTGTAATTTTCATAGCTAAGAGGACGAGACTGAATTCAGTTGTTGTCAGGGGGCCCGCATTTCAGGATCTGCGCGATCACTCTCCGTTATTTCATCTAGTGTCACCCATAGATAAGTCCGTGAAAATATCTGGAAAGTGACTTAGACTGTTCTTAGGAGCCACATATATTTATGTTGTTGTACATGTATGATTTGTAATGTACATTACATCACACATTGCATTCTAATATAGACGCACGCGCGTATTTCTTTTCAGCTAACTTTCATATTGAAAGAAACTAAAGATACAGTATATGTATATCGTCGATAGTGTGCTCACTGACTCACTTTCGACTACTGATAGAAACATTTTCAAAGTCAGCCAAGATTTCGTACACCAAATGATTACCAGTTATTCTGTCGTTCACAATAACAATAAAACAGAATCAAGACCAAAGGACATGCGTACAACTCATATTACGTGTGTATTCTTTATTAATGATTTGCACGTGCAGTTGCTGCATGGTTAAAGTTGCGCCTTCCTAGTCATATTTCATGGCGATTATGATTTTGTGGTTTTTCTCTCCTACGGTGCCATAAATCAATAATCAAAACTGTTCGAGAAGTTGTTTTATCACACTAGCTGCAGACTTTTACTGCGTCAGGGGCCATTGCACACAAGTCAAATCCGTCTTTCTGTCCGTCCGTCCGTC
>JAWQFJ010031677.1:0-39416 GCA_034096865.1 Theodoxus fluviatilis | reverse complement strand
GTTTTAATAAGCGGCGACTACTGTACTGCCTAATTCACTACCCTTGTAAAATAAAGTTCGTTCGTTCGTTCTGTCTGTCCTGACTTAAGCGCAACAACTTGGTACTGGTAGTCTGTTGGCTTGGCCTAATGGCAGTGAATCGATAATAAAAAGGGGGGAAACACAAACAAACAAATGAAAATATATAAAAAAAAATCACCAGCATTGTCCACTTTAGGGTGGCGAACTTTTGTCTCAGTGTCATATCAATTCTCTAAGTCTAATGGCTCGTGTGGTAGAGCATTGGACTCGTGGTCATGCATGACCAGGTTCGATTCTGCGCTGAAACTTTTTTCTTCTCTTTTTTCGAGAGGTTGTGGGTTCCAACCCGACCTGGTTTATTGTGTTTTTGTTCATGTGTGTTTTTTCCCCATCTTTTCTCGAGAGGTTGCGGGTTCGAACCCGATCTGTTTCATTTTTTTTTAAATATGCCAAAACCTGGAGGTTCAGCGCCAGCGGTTTTTATCCCTCCAGGTTTACTGGAGGTCCTACAGACTTTATCTGTCTGTCTGTCCCGACTAAACGGCTGATTTCTCAAAAACTACTGGACGGATTTCCTTGACATTTTGCACACTAACTGGAAGTTAGGTCCGATTGAATGTATCAAATTTTCAGAATCGAGGTTTGAAAAAAGTTACTTTTTACAACATACATTGCGAAGAAAACGCTACAACAGAGTCCAAATGCAAAATGCGTGACGTAATCATTTGACGTGGAATAACGTGACGTAATTTCGATGAGATTTTCGAGGAGGATTACTTTGGAGAACATTGGTGAAGGAGAAAGAAGGATTTTTTACGATGCGGGTCGTTTCGTATCCTGGACGTTTCGTACCTAGTTCAGAAGCTATGATGAGTGACATTGTCGCAATAAGAAAACTGCGCTAAGACCCTATTGAAGGCAACACATTACGATCGGGCGTTCAAAAGGCTTCACGGCCTATATATAGCCTCTCAACTACTACTACTACTACTACTACTACTACTACTACTACTACTACTACTACTATGAATAAATACTACTCATGTCCCTCCAGGTTTACTGGAGGTCCTACAGACTTTTTGATTTATAATTGCTTTACAAACACGTAGTACCGTCAGTTGCTGAATGGCTCAAATGGTTAAAGCGTTGGACTATTGTAACGTAAGGTCATGTGTGAACGGGTTCGAATCCGCGCTGAAACTTTTTCCCCCCTCTTTTTTCAAGAGATTGCTGGTTCGAACCCGACCTGTTTTATTGGGGTTTTGTGTGTGTTTTTTCCCCTCTTTTCTCGAGAGGTTGGGGGTTCGAACCCAATCTTTTTTTTTTGGTGCCAAAACCTAGAGGTTCAGCGCCAGCGGTTTTTATCTGTGTGTGTGTGACTGTCTGTCTGTCTGTCTGTCCCAACTTCACGGCTGATATCTCAAGAACTACTGGACGGATTTCTTTGACATTTTGAACACTCAATCGAAGTTTCAGAATCGAGGTTTGAAGAGAAAGTGGTTTTTTAAGGTCGTAAACTCGGAAGCGCCTCCCTAAATACTCCATTGATGGAATGGCGAAATTGCAAAATGTGTGACGTCATCAATACCGTGACGTAATTTATTGTGTGTGTATGTCTCTCTGTTCTGACTTAACGGCTGATTTCTCAAAAACTACTGGACGGATTTCCTTGGCATTTTGCACACTTACTGGAAGTTAGGTCCGATTGAATGTATCAAATTTTCAGAATCGAGGCTTGAAAAGAAAGTGATTTATTTAGGTCGTAAACTCGAAAACCCCCCCATCAAAATTGATTGATGGAATGGCGAAATCTCCCTCCACGGCCACGCCCCTTTCTCGCTGTATCTCGCGTGGCAACACATGCAGGCGGCAAAATGCATGGCTTCCATGCGAACGCAGACTGACTCATTGCCTTGTATTCCGGACAGCATTTGTGTCTCATTTTTGCCAGACAGTGAGAAGATTTCTCAGACTGTGATAGAGTGCACACGGTTAGTTGTTAATTTCGATTTGTCTCCGCCATATGCTTTGCGCTGTTTCTCGCTCTTTGAGTTTATTGTACTTGGGTGGCGGTAGTGGATAGCACTTTCGGTAATTTTCACGCTACCAGCGGAGATTGTGTCAAATAAATCCAAACTGCTTATTAATTTCAAATTATTTTTAAATATGGAAATACGTTGAAAGCAAGTATTTAGTTCCCCTTTTTATTTGCTGTTTTTTTTCTTCAGTTTTTCATCACTACAGCATCTTTGCTATGACATGCAAGATGACGATAGCGTCCATGCCGTTCTGCAAATGGGGTCGGCTCTCTATTGCGGAGGGCCGCTATTGCGGGAATTTTTTGTCAAAAGTTCTTCAGGCCATTTTGATTCTTTTGTCCTAAAACGCCCCCAAAAATTAAATTATTTGTTACTTTTTTTTTAAAAAACTTAGAAATTTTTTCGAGTTTTACCGATAGCGCTCAGCCTAGGCCACACCCGCCACCCCACCTGACTGACTTAGCCTGTCCGGGGAGTTTCACCTAAACCCGGACACGTTACTTTTTGTCACGTTTGTGTCCAACATCAGCGTCGGGCCCTGGAGTTAGGGCGTAGGGACCACCCGTTGAGAGTCAAACGTGGGATGGAGTTAGAATATAAAGCTTCACCCGTTATTGATTTTTCCAAAAAAAGTAACAAATATTTTATGTTTTTTTAGGCGTTTTAGGACAAAAGAATCAAAATGGCCTGAAGAACTTTTGACCAGAAACATCCCGCAATAGCGGCCCCCCGCAATAGAAAAAACCAAAAAAAACTTCTTAATTTCGAAAAAAAAAAAGTTACAAAAATATTATGACTTTTTTGACGTTTTAGGACAAAAGAATCAAAATGGCCTAATAACTTTTGTTTTAAAAAAATCCCACAATAGCGGCCCTCCGCAAAAGCGGCCCCTACCCCTGCAAATAAATAATCTGACCCAGATTATTGGTGCGACGTGCTTGTATGATGTGCTCGGTGACACTCTCTGTACTCTCATCCCGTATATATGTTGAGAACAAAGGCAGAACACGTACTGTAAACACGGCAATAGTCTGGCATAGTTGTGCGGTGAAAGAGAGAAAACGAGTGTTGAGCGATCCTCTCACGAGTCACGGCGCCTTTGAGTTGTGATATCCAGCATTTCCTTGCCTTTTCGCGTTGCAACACGCGGTACGACAAAAAAACGTCGATCTTTCTCTCTGTCATGCCTATTGTGGCAGTTCTTCTCGCAGCAGGAGGTCACCATTGTAGAAACAACAAACTTTGTGCTCCAAAAACAGTCGTGTCTTTCACAGATTTTGTAAGCGACGCCCCATTGTTTTGCTGAAAGTAGGAAAAGATAACTCTGTTTGACTCGATCTCGACGGAGTTCATACACGTATCAGTTTTCAAGCCGATTTTGCTCCCGATCCAGTCTGACCGTGCGTGTAAAAATCAGGTTGACAGCCACACCAAAGATTGTAACCTCTAATCTTTGGCCACACGCAACGATTACACCGAGACATTGCACTCGAGCGATTTTCAGCGAGGTCAGAATTTAGAGTTACGTCCCTTCTCCAAGCTATGGCAATGACGCTTTGACGTGTAGCTGTATGCGTGCGACCTGCATTCGATTTGTAAAATGTAGAATCTTTCACGACCTATTGATGCATTCAACATACAGCTTTGATAAATTAATGCTGTTCATGGCTTACATTTTCTTTGGATGGGGTTTCTAGTATCCCGAAATACAGCGTTTTCTGTGCGAACGCACAACAATAAGCGGTGGATTCTTCGCCCTGTACATCTGCATGCGACCTGCATTTGATTTGTAATAAGTAGAATCTTTCACGACCTATTGATGCATTCAACATACAGCTTTGATCTTGCCTTGGGCAAAGGCTGTTGTTATTTGTTGACTTCAGCCAAAAACCAAGGCTACAGCAAAATGTTATGTTGTACTGTTATATGGGGATTATCTTCAGCCATGGTAAGCTCCTAACATAACAACTGGCATTCTCTGGAGACAGAGATCAAATCCCCTGAAGACGGAGTGTGGCTGCCTATATGGTGGGGTGTTCAAAAACAGTCACACACGCAATCATCTCACCCTTTTGGGTGATCCTGGGAGTGTTTAGCCCAGGTACGCAACAACAAACAACACAACAGCAACATACAGCGTTGATAAATTAATGCTGTTCATGGCTTACATTTTCTTTGGATGGGGTTTCTAGTATCCCGAAATATAGCGTTTTCTGTGCGAAGCGGAGAAAAGTCCGCCATTTAAATTGGCAACTGTCGCGAGATTTGCAAGTGCGTGCAAACAACGTGTGATCTGTGCATACGAATCGGTCAAAACCGGGTTGGAGAATAGAGCCTGCCCTACCGACAAGGACCGGGCCGGATTGTATGCAAATGAGTCAACCGTTACGATTCTTGACCGGATCAGCAGCAAAACCTGGGGACAAGCGGTACGTGTGTAGGAGGAACCTTTGCACGGATCGAGGGATCGGCGTGGTTTGAAGGACTGCGAGGTAGGATTGAAGGGGACCAGCGAGCAAAGACCTTCATAGCACAGGATTGCAGATTTGTATTCCATTCAGGCTTTATTGGAAAGCCAGTGAAGAGTGCGGAGCACAGATCACACATCGTTCGCACGCACTTGCGGAAGATGAGGCATGCTGCATTGTTTTGCACGCACCACAGACGTTCGTGCTTTGTATGTGGAAAACAATGGTCCAGCCGGAATAAGACAAAGAAGTCACACGTTTCAAAGTAGTTTCTTCTGAAATATACCATTCGATAGTGCTGATGTGGTGCATTTCTAGGAATGCAGTTCTCAGACATGTTTGATGTGGCAGTCCACACCATAATATGGTCACGGACTTAAGAGAGACAGAAATTGTTGAGTTGATAAAAACGAAGGGACTTGTCCGAGGAATAGTCTGTATAATTTGTGTTCTGCTCCAACAAGTAAAATTTCAATCATGGAGTAACTGATTTTCAGCTTGTTGGACTTCATCCACTCTTCGTTCGACACATTCAATGCAGGATAATACTATTCAGTGATTTTGATGAAATTAATTTGTGGGTGGAAGGATTTGGACGCTCTATCAGTGTCCATCTGCATGCATAGAATGTGGTAGCTGACGACAACCACAGGGAGATATGTTACTCACAGTCATTGCCAGCGCCTTCTCCACTTCATGGGGCATATTCATATCTGGTACTCCCTCATACTGCCTTTGCGCACTATGCGCGCGCGCGTGTGTATGTGCGCGCGTGCGTGCATGCATGCTTTGATCTAATGTGAATGGACAAATTTTTTGTGCCATTTCTGTTTGTGCTTCCTTGCCAACTATGTTTATCAGGCTGCACAGGTTAGAAGACTAACATAAACGCGTATGAAATTAGCATACGATTAGGATTTTACGGCATATGGAAAGCAATCGATTCATGGCACATGGAAAGCAAAAGCAGTAGGGAAGAGCAGGGCTAAAAGTAACACGGGTTGGAAGTAACAAGGTACATTACTCCTCACTGTTTATGAGTTTTCTACTGAGACTGAGACAGTTGCATCTCTTTACCCATTGGCCATTTCCCAAGAAACAAATGGCGGGATGAAATCCACGCATGTGTGAATGGGATCAAAGAGTTCGAAATTCAGGCAGGTGAGTAACTTTTTGCAATTTGTAAAGATTATCTTGTATCTCTAAATCACTCATGCTTAGAATACTGCCAGAAACGGTTCAAGAAAGCTTGTTGCTTTATCAATGTTATCATACCATCAAAATCTGCTTCTCGTTTCCTGTGTTGGCTGCTGGGTTAGGGCCGGTGATCAACAGTGGGATGGGGCTAGTTGTAACACACCAGAAGGGGCTAGTTGTAGCATGTTACAAGCAGCCCCACTTGTGTTACGACCAAAAGTGCATGACTATCTATGACCTCCCAGGGCAGATTCGTGATGCATGGCCACTAAAATCATGAACGGATTCAGAGTGTCTGGCATCTGCCGAAATGATCCTGACATATTCCAAGATGTGGAGTTCCAACCATCTGCAGTGACTGACAGGCCTGCCCCCAAGGACTCCGAACCTTCTGGGAGCACTTCTAAAGACTTGGTATCAAACCCAGCAGCACAGCCACTTCAACAGATGCAAGTGTTGCGGAAGAATGTGAAATGCTTGCGGATGCAAATGTAATGGGAAATGCCGCAGAAGGCTCGGGAACTTTCCCTGTCGTTGAACAGATCAGATTGAACCGAGACGGACGATTTTTAGTGACGATGACGTAATAATGAAAAGTGACGTATGACAGCGACGAAAATGACAGTTAGGAAAAATATGGCACGGTAGGAAAGACGTGGCGTTTCGGCGTGTTATCGCTGGGAGTGATTGCTGGGAGAAGTAGTGGCATCATGGGTGTAGGGATAAGTCGAACCGTGATGACTCTGGCCTATGAAGAGAGATAAGAGTCTGTCCTGATTGTTCATGGAGCAGAAATGGATGAGGTCGTTGTTGTGAGCAAGTGAGAGCTTGTGGAGCTGTTGGCGCCTTTGAAAGCGCACTCGCCATCGCTGTACGTTTGTTGCCAAGACATGGAATAAAGATCTTCCCAGAAAACTTCAGACGAAGTCCTAATTCTACTTTCCTGGCGCGAGCTGGGACGGACCGCAAGTTAGAGACCACTTACCCGCAACATTGGTTCCCGAGACGGGGAATTCGAAAAAAGTAGACAAGGATGGACGCTGAGGGCGGGAAAAGAATGGCGAGGTCGGACGCCGCACGCGAGGAGGCGAAACAACAACCGGCGGAGGACATGTTGGTGATGATCAAGCTTCTGCTCGAAGAACAGAAGGCAGAGCAGCAGAAGAAGGAAAACGAGAAGGAGCGGCAGCGACAGGAGGAGAAGGCAGAGCAGCAGAAGAAGGAAGAAGAGAAGGAGCGGCAGAAAGAGGAGGAGAAAGAGCTGCGACGACAGAAGAAAGAGGAGGAGAAAGTGCAGCAGCAGAAGAAGGAAAAAGAGAAGGAGCGGCAGCGACAGGAGGAGAAGGCAGAGCAGCAGAAGAAGAAAGAAGAGAAGGAGCGGCAGAAAGAGGAGGAGAAAGAGCTGCGACGACAGAAGAAAGAGGAGGAGAAAGTGCAGCAGCAGAAGAAGGAGGAAGGATATCGCGAGAGGAAGGAAGAAGAAGAGAAAGAATATCGCGAGAGGAAGGAAACAGAAAAGAAACAGAAAGAACTGCAGCGACGGGAGGAGACAGAACAAAGGCGACAGGAAATTGAGGCGTTCAAGGAGCGGTTCCTTGCCCTCGCAAGCGGCACCGCCGAACTCCACCAGGAGATTGGGACGGTGCAGACTGAGATGCGCGGGGAGATCGGCCGCCTCGACTCGTCCCTGGAACTTGAAGAAGCAGCGACAAGCGTCGAGGGACCGAAGGGAGACCGCGACTCCCGTGTCGATAAAGAAACTGCAAGCCTCCAGGACGCAGTGGCAAGAGAGGCGCCGAGACAGGCAACGGACTTGGCGTGGACAGGGCAGCTGGCGGAAACCCCCCGAGAAGTGCCCCAGTGTGTGGAGCCGCTCCAAGGTATGCTGCAGGCGGTGCAAGTGTCCGCAAGGGCACACCTGCAGCGGAGCGTGGGCAAAAAGAGGTCTGGCTACGACCGCAAGGCCGATCACCAGACCTCTCCTGAGGGCACTACGCCGGGTTTCTTCAACCCACGGGCTGAGAGGAGAGACTCCACCAAGCTGACCCAGTCGCAGAAAGGACGGCAGAGGAACCATGCCCGACTCCGGATGGTGGATCATGCCCGGCGCGGAGGGTACAAGGGAGAACCTCCACCCGACTGGTGGCGGTCTCCACGCCGAGAGCCTGTGCCCCCTGACATCGATGAGGAATGGGTGGACGAGAAGGGAGAAACCTGCCGCCGTCTCCCTGTTCTGCCGGAAGCCATGCAGGAGGAGGCGCTGAGACAGCTGCACGACGACCCTGCAGCTGGCCACCTTGGAAGGCAGAAGACCTACCGACGCGTCAGTGAGCGGTTCTTCTGGGTTGGTCGGCGCAAGTCCGGCCGCGACTGCTGTCGACGTTGTGCCATCTGCGCCTCCCGGGCGAGATCTTACCGTCGTCAGCGTGGCCCTGCAAAGGCGAGTAGATCGGCAGCAGTGCCGAAACGAGCAGTGGATGCCCCCACCGAAGTGCCCCAGAGTGTGGGACTGCTCCAAGTCATGCTGCAGGCGGTACAAGTGTCCGCAAGGGCACACCTGCAGCGGAGCGTGAGCAGGAAGAGGCCTGGCTACGACCGCAAGGCTGATCACCAGACCTCTCCTGGGGGCACTGCTCCGTGTCTCCATACCCCACGGGCTGAGAGGAGACACTCCACCAAGTCGCCTCAGGCACAGGCAGGACGACGACAGGGCCGTGCCCGACCACGGGTGGAGGACCGTGCAAGACGCGGGAGGTACAAGGGAGGACCTTCGCCCTGCTGGTAGGCGGACATCGATGAGGAGTGACTGGCGAGAGAGGGAGCCTTGGGTCGCCCTCGGAAGGTGAGAGCGACGAGGGAGCGACCCAGGTGCATGTGCGGACGTGTTGTGGTGTGGCGGGACTATGGCTCTGTGGTCAGGGGGGAGAAAGGGTTACCGCAGGGAAACCTAGATCCTTCTGTCAGTCCTGCCACCAGTTCGTCCCTCTCTCTCCACCACGTGGACCACCAAGGATGAGCACGACCAGATGAGTAATGGACTTCTTGTTCTTTTCTTTCAGGCATGTAACTTTTTCACATTCATTCCTGTTGTGGTATTGTAGTTGGAGGTGTGGGGAGACCGACGAGGACGTCTTGGTCTCGAAAGAAGGGAGCTGTGTTGCGGAAGAATGTGAAATGCTTGCGGATGCAAATGTAATGGGAAATGCCGCAGAAGGCTCGGGAACTTTCCCTGTCGTTGAACAGATCAGATTGGACCGAGACGGACGATTTTTAGTGACGATGACGTAATAATGAAAAGTGACGTATGACAGCGACGAAAATGACAGTTAGGAAAAATATGGCACGGTAGGAAAGACGTGGCGTTTCGGCGTGTTATCGCTGGGAGTGATTGCTGGGAGAAGTAGTGGCATCATGGGTGTAGGGATAAGTCGAACCGTGATGACTCTGGCCTATGAAGAGAGATAAGAGTCTGTCCTGATTGTTCATGGAGCAGAAATGGATGAGGTCGTTGTTGTGAGCAAGTGAGAGCTTGTGGAGCTGTTGGCGCCTTTGAAAGCGCACTCGCCATCGCTGTACGTTTGTTGCCAAGACATGGAATAAAGATCTTCCCAGAAAACTTCAGACGAAGTCCTAATTCTACTTTCCTGGCGCGAGCTGGGACGGGCCGCAAGTTAGAGACCACCTACCCGCAACACAAGCTACAGGCTTGGCTAACACAGATGGGCAGATGACTCAGCGAGGGTCCCAACCAACGAACAGAACAGACATTCAGAATCCAACGGACAGATACCTTTTGGAAAAGAACAAGGAGGTGAAAAGAGTGAGTGGGGATGGGCATTGTCTTCTTTACGCTTTTCAGACATGCTTGGAGTCAGAAGGAATTGCAGTCCTCTCTACCGATGACCTCTGTGTAAAGTTAACAAAAGAAGTGCAGGGCCACAAGTTTTTTTATGAACAGTTTGGCAGTAAAGACACAAATTTAGAGGAAGAGCTACAGAGATAAACAATACAACGATGACACGTCAGATCTAATAGTGTCCGCATTGTCCAATGCATTTGGCATCAGTGCAGTCATTCACCAGGTCATGGGAACCACCTGGAGACGGTGTTGAACCCTGGTCGATCTGGAGCCACTTCTACTGGCAGTGTCCATCTCTTGTTTTCTGGGGAACAGGCTCTTTATGATGCAGTTGTGCCTGTTCAGAAGCCAACATCTGCACCAGACACCCAGCTGAACTCCATAGAGGCAACAGAGCTTCCCTTGAACGCTGGTGACGACTTCTCCCCGCAACAAGTGAGGCCTTTCCCCAAAGCAGCTCCAAGGCAGGTCGGATCACGAGGAAGGAAACGTAGACAGATATCAATTTTAACCGACACCCCAGAAAAGAACAAGCTGAGCCGGGGAAAAAAAACTAACAGAAAATGTGCACCTATTAGAACAGGAGGTAGAAACACACTGCCGAAACAGAAAGGGAAAGAAAAGTCTAGAAAAACATTAAGCTACAAAAATTCTGACTCTGTTTCCACAGACTCTGAGGAGGATTTTTGTTTGGTTTGTTGTGAACCCTATTCAAACAGCATGCCAAACAAAAAATGGGTTCAGTGTATGAGGTGCAAGAATTGGTCTCATGAAGAATGTACACAGAAAAAACCCAGTTACATCTGTCAAAACTGTGATTCAGATGACTCAGATTGATGTGCTGATTATGTCACTGGCACATTTACACTTGTGTTTGCTTTGTGCAAGTACATGCCGTGGAATACCATTGTCTTTTTTTTATGTCCCATATCATTGTGTAAAAACCAGCCCCACACCTTGTTACAACTTACCCCACATGTGGGGCAAGTTGTAACAAGTAGGGTTACGTCAGTTTTGTTCACCTTGGAGACAAACGGTGCAGATTTGAACAATTGTTTCATTTTCAATGTTAAAACGAATGTTTTTAGTTTTGATTGATTGATTACAGTTGCTTAAATGTTAAGTATGTAATGCGCGATGAGTCGTAATTTAAAAATTGTTACAACCAGCCCCGCTCTCCCCTACCATCAGCAGACGGCATGCAGGGCATGGTACCGTACGTAGAATACTTATACCCTGACAGGCAAGATGAGGAAACCTGCCACATGGTATACTTGGGTACTTACCATGCACATCACATACAAACACGAATGACACAATGGTAGTGCAGTGATCATGCTCATCAACGGAATCGATTCATCCTCTCGAAATTGACATGACGGCGTCTTCAGAAAACGCTTACCCTATATTGAGGAGAAACGTTAAAACCTGTATCGCGAGTGACGTCATGAGATTGTTCAACGCTTTACCAGTGCACGCCGATCTGCCCTCGCCTGTATCGCTTGGAATGCCTCACTGACTTGTCAGGTAATCAGGGGAGGGGGGACTACAGTGTTTGATTATGACACCTACCTACATTCTTCTACTATGATGCACTCTTCATGCAACCCTACACACTAACGTGCCCGTGGCTGAGAGGCGGGCACATCGAGATTCCCAAATAAGAGGGGGGGGGGGGGGGGGGGGGGGGGGGGAGAAAGAAACGATCATAACAAACACATATTTCCCGCGCGTGCGTTTGTTACAATTAACGCTCCGGCCGCTATTGCGTGCGTGTGAGCGCGTGTGGTACGGGTACATGTGTGTACATATATGTGTGTGTGCGCGCGCCTGTGTATGCATATGTGTGGTGCATATCTGAATGTGTGTGTGTATGCACGCGCGTGCGTGAGAGTACGGGTACATGTGTATGCGTACGTACACGTATGCATGTGTGTGTGTCGCGTGTGTATGTGAATTCTTTTATTTGTGTGTGTGTGTGTGTGTGTGTGTGTGTGTGTGTGTGTGTGTGTGTGTGTGTGTGTGTGCGTGCATATGTTTGTACACGTGTTCATTATGCGTGGGTGAATATACATGTAGGGTAAGGATGGAAATAGATCGAGATGCCAGTGATGGATCGCATCGGTCGAGTGCGTTTAATGCTTTGATATAATGAATAATAGACCTACACTCGCATAGACGCACACGCGCGCGCACACACACACGCACGCACGCACACATACACATTGTGGCGAAATGAAAGTTTAAAACAAGCATACAGGGGAACAGAGGAATGGGAAAATCTTCCAGAGACGGGCCACACTAGTGGACTCGTCCGAGGAGAGGGTTGTGGGAAAGACAGCCAAGCTGGCGGGCCACACAAGCTAGCGAGCCACAGCATCTGACTACCAAGCAATCTTGTACGTCGGTTAATTCGCAGTGAATTCGCAGTTATTCACACACATAATTACCAATGTGGTGGGGGTGGAGGAAAGGCTTCATGGTACAAGGGCCCAGGTATGAGACAAAATCGCTGCTGCTTTCCACAACTTTATTGTTACCCATGGGTATAGGAGTTGCGGGCTGGTCCCAGGCAGGTCGGTAATGGCCTAGACCAAACCCAAGACCATGGTGGCAGTGGTCTCTCCCCCAGATGGGATGGGGGTCTCTCTCGACCTGCCGACAGTCCCTCCTTATCAAAGAAATGCGCGGACCTCAGGGGTGCCAGGCTTGGGATAGGCGGTCGCGGATCTCAGCCTGTCTCTGGGTTGTGTTTTCCTAATGATAGAAAAAGGCTCATTGCTGCCTTATGCCAAAGATTATAGGTTACACAAGGATAGCTCATGCCGAGCTTTTGCTATATAAAGTTACAAGACGCTCGGAAACGCAGCGCCCCAAGCGGCTAGAACTATGGGGAAGTAATCACAACGCTTAGAGACATGTAAAAGTGCTTGTTTGTCGACGCGTTTCTGATGCGTTCCGATCATGTTTGTGAATACATTTACGGTGTAATGTGTAATAAAATGATTTGCTGCAATAATGGGGGTGTTATTGGCTTTGTTTTTTGTAGCAGGCGTTGTGAAATCGAAATATTTGGTTGAAATGTGAGCCTATAGTCCGTTTCAACATTGCTCTGTCAGTGGAGACAAAGATTATTCATCTGCTAGCCATCTAGGTACATACGGTGAGGTTTGTTTACTTATCTTCTGTGGGTTTTGTGCAGAAAGTATACGTTAAAAAGTCTAATATGACTATTTTCGATTAGTTTTTAATCTAATTAATATTTTTGCATGCTTTAACGCGGCCGGATCTTTGGCATAACTCCCCGGGCGTGCGAAGTCAGTAGCGTCTCCACTGACAGAGCAATGTTTAAATGGAATATAGGCTCAAGCGCATGCGCAGAACCATCCATTTCGATGAACCAAATATTTCGATTTCACATCGTCTGCTACAAAAAACAAAGCCAAAACACCCCCATTGTTGCAGCAAATCATTTTATTACACATTACACCGTAAATGTATTCACAAACATGATCGGAACGCATCAGAAACGCGTCGACAAACAAGCACTTTTACGTCTTTAAGCGTTGTGATTACTTCCCCATAGTTCTAGCCGCTTGGGGCGCAACGTGTCTCGATCCTCACAACAATGAGCTAATGAGCTATCTTTGTGTAACCTATAATCTTTGCTTATACTTACTGGAAATTATTCACACCAAGTGTTGCCTCGATAGGCATAACAACGTCAACCGAATGAATATTGCACCATTGCAATCAGATGTCTTAATTTAGAGAAAGCATCAAATTGGTCTCTTGTTTCTAACAATTTAGGCATAGCGCGCAAGAACGACAGGAGGTAACTGTCAGCGGTCACATGTCAAGTTCGATTAACAAATGATAAGGAAAGGCCGCTGAGCGACCATCCCGGACTGATAAGCTACATAGTAGGCTGGTCTTACACCATTATAACCTGGGCGTCTGAGACACAGGATACATGATAGAGGGAGGAGAGAGGGAAAACATGCAATGTCGGGGGGGGGGGGGGGGGGGGGGGGGGGGGGGGAAGAGAGAGAGAGAGAGAGAGAGAGAGAGAGAGAGAGAGAGAGAGAGAGAGAGAGAGAGAGAGAGAGAGAGAGAGAGAGTCCATGAAAAGACTTCGGGCTTCACTTCACCTGGTCACACTTACTATACAGTACAACACACTACCATGACGTATTCATAGTACAGCAAAGTGTAATATGTACAGACTGGTGCAGTACACTTGAAGCAATCAGCCGTTTTCTCCTTTGAAGGTATCGGATGACTTGCATGGATATAGTGTGTATGCAAACTCATGTGTGTTTTTGTGCATTGGTGCACATATCACAAGTTCACGAAATGATTTATCATATTATCTGATAGGCAGTTCAGCTCAGTCTCTAACAAACAATACAGTGCTGTATGATTGTTACTTCAGTTTTATCTGCAGTCAATGTCTGGTTTAGTTTGTCTTAGACAAAACTGTTTTCTCGTGTAGACACAAGTTAGTGGAAATGTTTCATATGTATGTAATGCTCTATGATGCATCAACACAATACTTAATTTTCTTCCACATGAATTAAATAAGCTTCAGAAAAAGACTTGGAACCCGTCAGAGGTAACATAGTAAATGTTTAAGGACCTTAAGTATGGACCATTAAACCCCCTGTGGGTTCGGGGTAAGAATTGACCTACCACGTCTCTCTACCCGATTCTTAAGAGGCGAATGACAAGGTACACCGTGACATGATTTGCGTTTGCTCTAGACTGCTCTAGTGACTTTCGTGCTTAGTGGCCTTACATAGCCTTCAAAGGCTGAGAGGCTGTAAAACACCATCCATCCATCCATCCATGGACCACTGGAGCCCCTTCCTGAGGCGGGCCTTCCAGGCTATGGATTTGCAATCCAAAGCAATCCAAAGGATGTTTCCGGTAGTTACTTAAACTTTAGTGATCGCTGCAAGCATAAAGGAGTCCGTATCAAAAACTGGGACAAAAAAGCGGAGTGTTTGGTTTTGGTAATGGGACATATAACAGGAATTGATTGATTGGGCGTTGTGTATGATTGCACCAATCACTTCAAAAAGACTGGAAATGCATTTTGGATTGCTTTGGATTGACTATCCATTGTCCTAGGAACCCACCTCTACTCTGAGGTCCTGGTGACCCAACCATTGTTTTACTGGTGTGCAGGTGTGGATGGCATTGTCATGCTTGGAGATGGCCCCAGGGATCGGGGCCTCTGTGCTGGGCTGTGTGCCATGTGCTGCTCTGGCCTTGTGTACAGCTCATCGCCTACCTGCACCTGTGAATACCTCCTTCTTGCTGTTAATTAACAAGTTTTGATCAGAAGGTGAGTTGATGATCTTGCATTCATTTGCTCATTCTTTGCTTGTTCACTCCTTTTTTCTTCCATTTTCCCTTCATTCATTGATATATTATCCATTTATTCACTCCCAATTTGTCATTCATTCATTCCTTTGCATGAACCAACATGCCCATGATGTAACCAAGTCAGGAGGGCAGAAGGTCATCTTTTGGTCAGATGGCTTCCATCAGCCAGTTCTCCTGTCCCTACACTACAGCCCAGTGCTGGAGTCACAGCCATTGGGTGGTGCTTTCCACACCATATATCTCCCCCTGTGCTGGGCAGATGGTGTGCTACTTGTGCACTCTAAACATGGATGGGATTTCTTCACATTAGTAGCCTCCAGTCATGTCCATTACTTATTGGATCTCGAAGCCCATCAGCTTGAAGTCAAAGGCTCAGACTGACCAACTGGTGCATGGAGACCACAGCGCAGCAGCTTGTTTAAGGGTCTCAGTTGCAGATCACACCAGCCCCCAGTCCCTAGGCATGACACATGCACCAGAGGAAAACACAGTGAAGCATCCACTGTTGATATCTGGTTTTCCCTGCCCTATCAGCAATCACCACTTTTCAGCCTGGGATACCTCATGCCTTTAGATTACAATGCAACACAACTCAACACTATGTAAATGTATCCAATGCAACACGGTGCAATGGGATGTAGCATTGCTCCTTATTGTACATCCCCACATCTACAATACTATGACATATGGGACAGATAAGAAAAGTTTCCTGCAGAGCAGTACTATAGATATAAATCATTCATTTTCCACTTGGCAGGTGGTGGAAAGCTTGCAGGGGTATCGTGCATGTGCAAATTGCCAGTGTTGTTTAACCCATTTAAGCCTGGCGTCCTTTAAAAAGGACACTTATGTTTTCCAATCCTGATTTTTATTAAAGAGTCTGAGATAGATCTAAATCACTGATTGGTGTTAGGGAGGTAACAATGTTTCAGAAGCCAAGTTAGAGAGAGTGATCTCTCTTGACAGTAAAGTGTCATGGTTGACACCATTCAAAATTCACGTGCTGAGGTGATTAAGATGAGTTCCCAAACAATGTAAGGCTTAATTTTTTTAATTAACAACATTTTTAATAACATTATTGAAGACAATTTATATATAAAGGCATAATCTAAAACTGTATTTTTGCTTTTGTGAATTTAGTCCATAGTTTGTGATATAGACAGGTTAGATCTGCTGTCCTTTAAAAAGGACGCTAGGACTGAATGGCCAGAGGTTTTTTATGTATGGTTTTAATGTGTTTCAACTTCACTGTGAACGATGTTATTGATACGCTGGATGATGATGACTCATTTCAAAGAGCTGACATCTTTCTTGACCCTCCTGATGTTGATGAATTGACTGATGACGATAGTGGTGATGAAGATGTGTGCCATCAACAACCTGTCCGGACGACAACCGACTGCCAATGCTACCACTACAATCGTGTCACGAAGTGGAAGAAGTACACTGGCAGAGGAGAACAGTGGTGGTGATGGAGATGTTCCTGATCAAGAGTCGTCTGAAGACGGGGCCCAAGCTTACTCAGACGATGACGGAGATGAACCTGATGACTATGACGATCCTGATTTTGAACCAGATGATGAACAACCCTCAACTTCAGCAGCAACACGTCAAAGCCGACCAAAAAAGAAAGAAGCCAGCCAGCTTCCAAGCACAGTAAAACAAAGAGGAGGAGGCGTGCAAATACTCCAGCACCGCAGCCTGAAAGAACCTGGAAACAGGCTGATCTATCAGGAAGGCAGAAGGATTGGTTTTCTTGGAATTCGCCTCCCCCAGATGCATCCAATCTCCCTCAGAATCCATTAGGAATATTTGAACTCTTCTACGATGATGAGATCATTCAGCTTATCAAAGAGAACTCTGAAAAGTATGCCAAATCAAAAAGGAAATCATTCTTTCAAGGTCACAGATGACGACATTCGGACCTTCCTCGGGATTCTGCTTGTAAGTGGCTATGCCACAGTTCCACAACGCAGGATGTTTCGGTTGAATGACGAAGATGTACATAACACAGCCATTGCCTCAGCCATGACAAGAGACAGATTTGATGAAATCCTCAAGTACTGTCACATGTACAGGGCAACACCTGCCTCAGAGTCCATGCAGATGGATCTCCTGGCAGTTCGGCGTTTCATCGCCCACGTCTACCTCAAGAGGTCACAAGCTGCTGCCCGCCTTGAGCCCCCCAACCACCATGTTGGCCGTGTCGCAAAGCTGGACAGAATAGTTCCACCAGCAATCAGATATGATGGGTTGGATCACCTGGTGGAGCACATCCCCAACCAGAGAAGATGCGCACAGTGTGGCAAAAAGGTCAAACAAATCTGCCTGAAGTGCGATGTCCCACTGCACCGAAAGTACTGTTTTGTGGCATTTCATACTCCTGTGTAATGTGTGATTGACAACTTGAACTCTCACAATGAAAGTGAAGTGCTGTGACATGCTGTGTAAAATCATTGAAAGCAACATTGTTTGCCCAGATTGTTCACATTAGCAAGATAACAGGATGGCATTGGTTCAGAAGATTATTTTGTTTGTTTTTGTTTTGTTTTTTTCTCGAATTTTCAAATGGACAGTTGATCCATTGTTAAAAGCAAGTGTTTGTGGTAATAAATTTCATTAAAATGTCATAGAAACATGTTTCTTTCACTATTCTGCATGCGCAAAAAACCTCTACCCTCTCGATCCTAGCGTCCTTTTTAAAGGACGCTTGAAAAAAATGCTGTAGACACAAGAAAAAGTTCAAAAATCTAAAAATTAATGCATATTCAGTCTTAGCATTTTATTTGCTATTGGGAAAAAATAAAAAACATAACAATTTTTAATCTCGGCATAAATGGGTTAAGAGTTAAAACACAGCTTGAATGCACATACATGCAAGCATGCATGACATACCACCGAGAATGTTTCCAGTCAATATTTTCACACAGTGCTAATTATGACCTTCAGAATAATATCACCTCCTTTTGGAGTGATTTGCTGTAACTTGCAATGTTTAACTTGTTGATATTTCAGAACTTGCCATTTATTCCTAATCAGTGACATAAATTACATACAACTTGACCTATCTGCATACTTGTGTATTTTATTACATCACTTCTATGATGTGTAGAATTACATGCAGTTCAGTTAGATCTTCTGATTTACCTACATGTATGCATGCATCTTTTGCTTGCCTACCTGCCTCTCCATCAACCCATTTTGCCTACCTGCTGACATGCCTGCATACCTGCCAATGTACCTACTTGTTAAAAAGGTGCCTATCCATATTTTGACTTTTCATTCATTAATGGGTGTTCAACCAGAGACTCTTATTGCCTGGTTTTCGAGCCAATCTCATCACTCCAATGCCATCTCAACTCCCTGAGGAGCACACAACCAGACTGCAGGTGAATGAGCCAAAGTTAGCTTTCACAATTTTCCAGCTCACCCTTCACAGGTATCCATTTTACTCCTGGGTGGTGAGAAGCAGAGAGAGTTAAGCATCTTGCCCAAGGACTGCAACTCTGGAGTGTGTGTAGCAGCAAGAGGCTGCAGGTAAAGCACTCTAATCACTCCGCTTCAGAGCCCCTAGTCTATCTTAACTCATCCTAATCACATTTGTGTATACCTATTCTCCCCCCTACCTTCATACCTTGCACCTCCCCCTGTGGATTGGGGGATAAGAACTGACTCACCTCGTCTCCCTACTCATTTCATAAGAGTTGAAAACTTGAATAACTAGGGAAGCCATGACTTGATTTGATAATATTCCAACTAGTTCTAGTGATTTGATGATTGATGGCCTTACATAGCCTACAAAGGCTGACAGGCCGTTAAACTTCATTCATTCACTCATTCCTACCTTGCATCAGGCTGAACAGCCACTGCAGACAATGCAGCTTATCTGACTGATCCAGGGCACATAGCACATAGTGAGGGATCTCAGATCTTCGGCGCAGTCATTACTCCATGTGCCACGCTACAACACCAAGAGATCTGGGGAGAGAGCATTCTCGTATGCTGGACCAAAACTGTGGAATGATATCCCAGACAGACTGAGGAAATCTCCTTCAATACAGACTTTTAAGTCACAGCTAAAAACTCTTTTATTCAAAGGGTGAACGTGTTGAGCGCCTAGAGCATGCCTTTGGGTGTGAGATTGGCGCTATTTAAGAGCCAAAATACATACATACATACATACATAGCACTATCTCATGAGACAATCCTCTGCCTACTACTACAACTAGTACTGCTGCTGCTGCTGCTATTTCCATCTGTAACACTACTACTGCTACCTCCCTACCTACTCACCTGATTACTTACCTGCCTGTCTACCAGCAAATATACACCATTCTGCTTGTCCTTCTCTACTCTGCTCAGTCCACAGAAAGAGGACAAATTGTAGTTCTAATCCATCCATCACTGAAACACACTGAAAAACTGAACAAGTCTACTTTGGAGCAGCCATTTATGAAATGCATAACATGTATTTGAAGCAGCATCACAATTCACAGCCGCAGGTTTTAAGAAGTGAATGCTTGCAACACCTTCCATAAATCACAGTTAGGTCAGTGGGGGTCATGCATACTTCCGATGCTGCCTTTGTGATATCTAGTCCAGGATAGTGCTAATGTTCAGAGCAGTTATTCTCCTTGAAGAAAGATGAACTCTTTCTGCAAGTTTAGAAACAATCCCCCTTAATTCTGATGACAACCTGTTGGCTTTATAGCAGCAGCTTTTCTGTGGCTGACGTCAGCAGTGATGGCATGCTATCTGGCTTGTCAGGATATCATTTATCTCCACAGTCACCCAGCTCAAGGAGAACAAAAGGTGATAAGCTCTAGCTTCAGGCAGCAGTACAGCTCTGCAATACAAGCAGACATGTAAACATGGCCATCTTACACTCTACATGAATGGTGTATAATTGCATCACAGCATCAGAGGTGGGATGTGTGGCCTCAGAAAATGCAATGTTCAAACATTTGCATGTACTCTACAAACTTCCTAGGTCCAGTTGAAGCTAAAAAGGCAGCATGGTAGAACATCTTTGCATCTATCCATAGTCCCAGTAAGTACCCATGTAGTACAGTACTCCCCCCTTTCAGAACAGATGAAACTTGTACTTCAAAACGGTCATTTCCTTCAATGTTTATGTTTTTATTTCAAGATGTATATATATATATATATATATATATATATATCTGCCCAAATAGACAAAGTGACACTTATTAGTACAACACAGTATACATGCTCTTTTATTGTCATTATTATCTTGTTCAAAAGCAAAATCATTGATGAAAAAAATTAATGAATTAACATTGACAGTGTTGCCACTTTTGGTGCCATAATACTTGTGTGTTCTAAAAAGTGGTCTTTATCATTTGCTCTAGTCGGTTCAAATGAGCTTTCTGACATTGGCATTTACCAAAAACAGTAGATAATCAGGTTTGCAAATGCTTTATTTTTGCATTAAGTTCAGATAGCCAACTTTATTATCTTTATTTGGGAGCATAATTATATCTCACCCACTCATTCATAGTGCTTGTTGCACACTAGAACATGACTGTTGACTTCTGCTTTCAGTGATTGTCTCCTCTCTCACTGTTTAAGTTAAAAACCCACATCAAATAAATAATTATTCAAAGCACAAGCACAGCACATAATATGTACAACCATACAACAGGTCTACATGGAATTTTAATTCTTGACAGTCAAAAATAAAACAAACCACTGCCTTTGCATCCCTCTTACTCACACCCGCCCCCCCCCCCCCCCACTTCCGCCACCCCTTACCCCCACCCCACCCCTCTTGTTGTAACAGCTGTGGTTGTTTCAATGTTTGAAGAGAGAGAGGAAAAAAAACTTCACCATAAAACAATTTGAAGTATTATTGTGTGGTTTGGGCCCTCCAGAACATATAGTATACATGTACATATACTTGTAATTTTCAAATGGCTAAGCTTGTAAAAAGATAACACTTTGTTCAACCTTTTCACATCTGTTGTAGGAATCCTGAAGTCTTCACATACATGCATGCTCTACTTTGTATTAAATCCAGCCTTGCTATGCTTTTTCAGGTTAATTACAACTGCATGCAAAGTTACCGAGCATATTATTCTGATAATTTTTTTCTATGCACTCAGCCCTGTAAATTGACAGCTGCACGTGCTGTTCAGTTTGCATCACCTCTTTCTTCCAAAGATTCAATCCATCAATAGTGAAATCACTCTGTTCGCAACACCACTCCCTCAGTTCACCAACGCTGTGCTGCCTGTGACTCGGCGCCCTCGCTTGCCTGTTCGATCGAACCTATCCTAGATGAGTGAGTCAGGCGCACTGGCCGACTGGGTCTGAGTCAGGGCCTTTCGACACGCCATCCATTGTCATCCCTTCCTCTCTCAGAGGACGGAGCGCGTGATATTTATCCTTTAGGTACGGACGTCTGGTCAGTGTAGTTTGAATAGGCACCACCTATTTCACGAGTAAAGTCTAGTAAAAAGCATGACAGAGGTGTGACCGCACTCGCTTTAGAGATGACGTAAGTGCCTTGTGTAGAACGCACGAAATGATGACAACATCAAGGGGAAGTAACCGATGCCGCGGAAATACCCACGACCTACCTCCTGCGAGCGCCATGGCCGATAACAGTTTCACCTCGGGCTATGGACATTACCGTGGCTCCAGGATGCTCTCAAAAACTGAGAACTGTGTTCAGTGGCAATGACTGATGATCCGGTTACTTTGTGGACAAGTACGTACATTTCTAAATGAAAGGTGGCCTTTATTTCGTGCTCATTCAAATCGTACACATTTTCCACCCACCAACATCGTGTCGACGACCGAAGCACACATCTCCATTTTTAATGATGAAAGAGTTCCATGAGGATTGAACACTGTTCTTTCTCATTTAACAACATAGCTGGGAAAAATACTGAAGAATAACGCTAACTATATAACTTTTGCTCTCTGATTTGATTAAAATGGACAGTGTTCAAAAGTTGAGGATGTCAACATGGTCTAGATTTATTAAATAACGAGTGCGCGTCATACGGAAACTGGTTGACGTCATTCGCCAGATTTCAACCAATGGCAGAGCTCTAAACGTCAGCGCCGCGCAGTGATACTAATTATGTCCCAGCGAGGCGGCCTTGTTGTTCGTACTGTGACGCCGATGGTGTAGTTTGACGTGGCTGCTACGTATTCTGCAAATTTATCCACTCCGATTGCGGGAAAGTTGGTGACGAAAAGTACGTAACTGGTAAGTAGCGATTCGCTGATTCATAACAGTCCAGCGATATGTCCTTCACAACGCTGAATGAACGCGAAAAACCTGGTTAAATTCTCGCTATTGGTCTTCAAGTGGATTTCGAAGGATAATTTTTCAAGCCATGTTTGCGCCTGCCTGACTTTGGCCGGCGCAACTGAGACATTCCGAGGGGGGTTTCCCATTCACACCTGTGTGATACCCTGGGCCAGGGATGCGCACACGTGCCTTGGACTTCTCTTCATAGCTTGTCCGGAATTCCATATTTTGGTGTTGGACTGATCGGAAAGGAACTGGTTTTCAGTGTAAGTAATTTTGACCCAGTTAGGCCGATACGACCTCGATCATGTTCTACAGTCCCGATATTCGGGTTAGTGGTGTGTCGTACATTCGCCGTGTTGACAAATGTATATTATACCCATGAAAAAAATGTTGTTTTTTTCTACACCGATTTGTGAGCTAGTAGTTGCAGGTGTTCATTTCTTAAACCGTCGCGTGTCGAAAGGATCGGCTAGGTGGTGAACAGTAAGAAGGAAATAATATTTGAACGAGACTCGGCGAGTCGCGGTTTGAAGCAATGGCACTCTTGGCGCTGTTTGTGCACCGTCGGAGTGTAGCGAAGCCCGTCAGATCGCCTCTCGTGTCAACCTCCTCTGCCTGTAAAGTTGTTTGTGGCTCTTGTGTTGATGATTCGACTCGATCGGTGTGTAGAACTCGTTCAGTTTGTGCAATTGCAAGATGCTTGCGCTTGGAGCACATCTGTCATTCTGTGTCGCTTCGCAGCTGATGCCGTAGTTTCTCTTTTAGTTTTACGTCGGCAAGGTTTCTACGCAGGGGGGTCACTACCTCTTTTCGTGTCATGTTTTGGTTTTCCTGTGACTGCTGAATTGGATTGGGACGGTGTTTGTTTATTTGCTGATGATCACACTTTGGTGTCCTAAGTTGCATACAAAGTAGCAGTTCGAAATCCGGTTATGTTAAGCTTCAGCACGTGTCAGAGAGCATCAAGGTTCCTGTGGAGAAGTTCGTTGAATTTTGTTGTTTTCTTGTGCATTTCGCGAGAAAAAAAAATACGATTCCTAGTATTTAAAACGGGGAACGGCTAAGAATTTATACGAGGAAGAAATAAGTACTTTCCAGGTGCTCATATTGGTTTAATATAACCTTTAAGCAGTCCTGTCCACCTTGGAAGTAGCTTTCGACAGGTATTGTAAATTCTGTAAGCACTGCACACATACATGTCCTAGTCCTTTTCTTCCACCTGCACCTCTCTCTCTCTCTCTCTCTCTCTCTCTCTCTCTCTCTCTCTCTCTCTCTCTCTCTCTCTCTCTCTCTCTCTCTCTCTCTCGAGCAAATTTATTATCTTGTGATTATTAACTTGGTTTTCACTTCTTCCTTCTTCTCTCATGGAGCCACATACCGTTTTCATGTTGTGATGCGTCATGCTTGTATTGTGCCACTTCACGGTGAGTTGTTTGTTGATTTGTTTCCTGTGAGGAGGCTTGGTGTCAGTTGGTTCACAAGAGCCCATAGTGAGCTGGCATGCTGCTGTCAGAAGGGCACTGAAGGGGGTGGCACCATCTCTTTGCAGAAATGTCAGAAAGTAGTGGTGCTGATCTGGACAATGGACACCCAGGTTTGCCTATAGTAGTGTCTATTCCCAACCAGCCTGTACAAGTTCAGTCAGTCATCCAGCAGTCCAACCAGCCTTCCGTCATTCAGACTGCGGGGGCAGGGAATGTGCAGACCATCCAAGTTGTGCGGGTAAGTGCACTCACTGCTAGTTGAGCTGCAGAGGGGTCAGACAGCAGATGGGTAGCTTGTGCATGGACCTAGTTGCATGTGTGATGGCCTGCAAGAGCTGGCACACTGCTGTAGTTTGCATGCAAGAACTGCTGCAAGTGAAGCTTGTCTGAGACCCTTCCCTAACCCTGCCCTAATTTGGTCAGTGGTGCAGTCATGATTGTGGACTGCTGACTGTGATAGCCCTGAACAACTGCTTGATTGGAAGCAGTAAGAAATTGCACTGGTTTATACATCCACACACCGCAATGAAGACTCCTGTGTCCCTTCTTGTGCTGCTCCCTTTGAAGGGCCTTATCTTTCTCTTCTTTCATTTCGCGCCTCCTCCTCCTCCAATTGAGTATAACATCAGGCTGGAGCTGATGGATACCCTCCTCATCCGCTGGAACCTGTAGTTGGTGGGCCACCTTTTCCTCTTATTACACTGGTGTTTTTCCAGTGTCTTCCCACCCATGAATCTGTAGCTTGTCTCTGATAGACATGAAGACTATGTTGACTGAAGTAGCCATTATTGTGAATGATTCATTGAGTGTTGAGGGGCTTTTGCAGTTGTCCAGATTTTTAAGTGTGTATGGGGAAGTCTGTCGATGTTTGTTTCCAGTCATTGATGATTTTTCTTGCTTTTCATCTCTTAGTATCTGAAAGCCATCAATGAATTTTCTTGTCACTCATAATAGAGTTGAACTGAAATTTATTCAGTGCCTGCTGGAAACTATGCAAAATTGTTCTATGGAGTTGGGCAGGCATGAAATACTGATCATTTCTTTCAATTGAGAGGTGAGGAATTCTCTAGCCATAATATTGGTCTTGTCGGTTGATCGGAACAGTTTTTGTCCTGCCCTTAGTTTGTAGCCTCTGAGAATGGGACAGTTGTTAAAAGGTGCATGGTGTAGTGTGTCTTTCGTAAGTCCTAATAGGATTGCAGTTGGTGCACACTGACAGACTTCACTCATTGGAAGTCCTATGAATCATCAGCTTCTATTTGGAATTGTTCTTCTGCTGTGTTGTTTCTTGTTGATTTCTGCATTCATGAAGATGTGGCTGATGAACATGTAGACAGCTTTCTTGAATTGTAGAGCTTTCTGAGCATCTGCAGCAAGAAGCCATTTTATTATCTAGGACTAGGAGTCATAGCCTTTTCTGTTCTATCACATTGGCCATTCATCTCAGTTGTTGCATGGATGTTTTCTTAGCACATTACTACCATTGTCCCCCATTATGCCTGGGGGGGAAAATTCTTTGACATTTCTCCTAATTTCTTTGAGATGTCAAAGACTGCAATAGGCATCAGGAGCTGCTAAAACTTTTAGAGTTAGCTCCCTTACTTTAGTTGTATAAGAGGTGACCATGTAACTACGTAAGGCTAGGCTTTTAATCAACACTTGAATGATGCTTAGTTTTCCCTATGCTTTCCCATTCACTTGTTTCACTTTTGGAATTCTATGTGCTTTTTGATGTAATGACAAGTCTTCAAGATTTGGAAATGATTATCCTGCTGGCAGAAATGGATGTCCAAGGAAGAGATTCCTGATTCTTTGTGGGAGTGTTCGCAGAAGTATAAAAGAGTATGACTTGATGCCTAAGTTGTTCAGTAGAGGATACCATGATGTTGGTTGATGATCTATGCACTATGAACATAATCTGGGTGTGACTTGCAGCTTTCAATATCAGCAACTAAGTATCATTTGAATGATTATGTGTCATCAAGAAATTTGTGAACTAACAAGATTTGTTTCTTGTGATGATTACAGCTTTATAGCATGTATTTTTCAAATGGATTTTAAAAACCCACTATAAAACCTCACCACATAAACCAGTTGTCAGATTGGCAGTCAGGGATGAAGTTGGGCTTGTGTTGGAGAACTTGATATATTTATGGAGTACTTTAACAACCTTTTGGTCAGTGTAGTTGGTCATTGAACCCTGTGTTGTTGCTTTTGTCAAAGGGTTAAATTAGTTCCCTCTGTTTGATTGCCTGAATATTGTCCTGCAGTGAAAATAGTGCCATTGACCAACTAGTATGTATGTACAGCTGGAAAAAGTATAATAATATCTGTTGCCAGCGGGATCAGTATGCTCTTTCAAGAAACAGCTTTTAAAAAATTGTTTTGCAAATGGTTTTCTCTTCATAGAGTCTGTGTACCCTGCTAACAATTATTAAACTGCCTGCAACAATTTAGGATGTGGTGGTTTTTATTTTCATGTTTACTGAAGACATTTCACAGTATTTTCTTCGTGCTGGTATAAGTGAGTCCTTGTGCACTAATGAGCATGGAAGCAGAAGGTTTAACACACAACCCTGTGGCCCAATGGCTTGAAGACTGCAGAAATGAAATTTGAGCTGCTTACATACCTGATATATTCATTAATTTAAATGTTGCATTGAACTGAAGGATTTTGAGCAAAGCATGGCAGAAGCCGAGTGCTGGCTGGCTGTAGTGTAGCCTGTGTTGGGGTAGGGTAACTACAGAGGGAGGACTGAAGGCCTGGGTAGAGACAGCCACTTCCACATAGAGGCAGCCACTTCCACATAGAGACAGCCACTTCCACATAGACAGCCACTTCCGCATAGAGACAGCCACTTCCACATAGAGACAGCCACTTCCACATAGAGACAGCCACTTCCACATAGAGACAGCCACTTCCACATAGAGACAGCCACTTCCACATAGAGACAGCCACTTCCACACTTCCACATAGAGACAGCCACTTCCACATAGAGACAGCCACTTCCACACTTCCACATAGAGACAGCCACTTCCACATAGAGACAGCCACTTCCACATAGAGACAGCCACTTCCACATAGAGACAGCCACTTCCACATAGAGACAGCCACTTCCACATAGAGACAGCCACTTCCACATAGAGACAGCCACTTCCACATAGAGACAGCCACTTCCACATAGAGACAGCCACTTCCACATAGAGACAGCCACTTCCGCATAGAGACAGCCACTTCCGCATAGAGACAGCCACTTCCACATAGAGACAGCCACTTCCACATAGAGACAGCCACTTCCACATAGAGACAGCCACTTCCACATAGAGACAGCCACTTCCACATAGAGACAGCCACATCCACATAGAGACAGCCACATCCACATAGAGACAGCCACTTCCACATAGAGACAGCCACTTCCACATAGAGACAGCCACTTCCACATAGAGACAGCCACATCCACATAGAGACAGCCACTTCCACATAGAGACAGTCACTTCCACATATAGACAGCCACTTCCACATAGAGACAGCCACTTCCACATAGAGACAGCCACTTCCACATAGAGACAGCCACTTCCACATAGAGACAGCCACATCCACATAGAGACAGCCACTTCCACATAGAGACAGCCACTTTCACATAGAGACAGCCACTTCCACACTTCCACATAGAGACAGCCACTTCCACATAGAGACAGCCACTTCCACATAGACAGCCACATCCACATAGAGACAGCCACTTCCACATAGAGACAGCCACTTCCACATAGAGACAGCCACTTCCACATAGAGACAGCCACATCCACATAGAGACAGTCACTTCCACATAGAGACAGCCACTTCATAGAGACAGCCACTTCCACACTTCCACATAGGGACAGCCACTTCCACATAGAGACAGCCACTTCCACATAGAGACAGCCATGTTCACATAGAGACAGCCACATCCACATAGAGACAGCCACTTCCACATAGAGACAGCCATGTTCACATAGAGACAGCCACTTCCACACTTCCACATAGAGACAGCCACTTCCACATAGAGACAGTCACTTCCACATAGAGACAGCCACTTCATAGAGACAGCCACTTCCACACTTCCACATAGAGACAGCCACTTCCACATCCAGCACAACAACCCTAGATTAGAAACTTGGGTTCTTATGCTTCAGCAACTGCATCACTGTGGGCCCTGCACTTTGATGACCACTACTGCCCAGTTCTCTTGCTCTTTCTGTCTGTAAGAGAGGCTTTGTGCTGGACAAGGGTCACTTAACCTGGTTTAGGGATCCTCTGAGCTTTGAACTTTTGTTGATCTTTGAGTTGGTCAATGTCAAGCAAATGGCTGTCAGCGATGACGTTTTTCTATGACAACCCAGGAATATTTATTTGGAATACAAAGAGCATGGTGGCATGGATGCATCTTGGAGAGGCTGGCAGAGGCTTGTCTGGGCCCCATTCCCTGCCAACTCAGAAACCAGTCTTGGATGTCTTCCCTGCTCTGGCAATCCAGCTCCCTGGCCAAGCTTGGCATTCCCATACTCTTATCTTGTCTGGGCTTGGACAGGTTGTCTGTTATGTGTCTGCTTGGTTTTGTCCTTAGGTAACATGGCCTGCCTTGTCCAGTCATCATATGAGAACTTCACCACCTTATCCTGAAGTATTCTTCATTCTTTTTCCATTTGCATGGGACCTTGCTTGTTTTGACTGAAGTTGTGGGGTGTAGACTGATTCTGACAATCTGATGATGGGGGGGGGGGGATTTCCTTGTTTTGGGGAAGCTTTAGAACTCGTCCTAGTCTGGTAATCTTTTAGTACCTCCCAGTAATGTCCTACTTGTTCCTTCTCAGCATGAAGTGTTGCAGATGTCAAACAACAGTCCATGGACTATTACTGAACAATTTTCATTCATTCTACTTACTGGTTTCTGGGTGCAGTTTCTTTGAAATGCCATTAACTTTTAGAGCGCAGCCATTTTTCGTCATTGCTTTACCCCAGAGCCACACATTTTATTATGTGTGGTCAAATTCAACACCATGTTTACTTTAAAAATCATCATTTATTACCTATTCAAGCTTTGAAGTAGATTTTTGGAGGGTGAGTAGAAAAATGGATGGCCTACATGGCGCAATTAATGAAAATGCCATAGAATGTTTTTTTCAGCTGCTAAAAAATATTGGAACACAGACAACAACAAAAAACAAACAAATTCACTGTGTTTTCCTACACTGCTCTATGTATTCAAGAATACAACAGGTTTTGATGAAAATGCAAAAGTGCATAGATAGAGTCTCCAAGTAATGGAGATACATCTGAAAATGTTTTAGGGTAAAACTAAAACAAAACAAAAAATCCTACAATTACTTACGCTAGGGAAGTCAGCCGAGTCATTTTCATCTGAATCAAGCTTCCGCTCCTCTCAGTCTCGATCTACAGACCACAACTGACATCGGTCGAAGCACTGTGTTTTCCTACACTGCTCTATTTATTCAAGAATACAACAGCTTTTGATTACTTGGAAATACATCTGAAAATGTTTTAGGGTAAAACAAACAAAAATCCTACAATAACTTACGCTAGGGAAGTCAGCTGAGTCATTTTCATCTGAATCAAGCTTTCGCTTGTCTCGATCTACAGACCACCACACATCGTCGAAGCACATGCTTGCCTCTCTATCCCTCCATCTCCCATCACATCAATGTCAGTAAAGCCTTCGAATTCATATTCTGAGAGTCAGAATCGAAAAATAACTCCACAAGCGCTTCAACTTCTTCGTCAGTCGCCATACTGGCAAAGAAAAAAGTCCTGTTCACAAACGACAAAGACGCAACTTCGTGAAAAGATTCTCAGAAAATTCGCCCACGTTATCTCAATCGCCAAAATGGCGGATCTCGTTGCCCCGTGATCCCTGCACGTGACTGTGATATTTTTAGAACAGCATGACTCGATGGCAGCGTTAGGCAAGTAAACAAAGCACGTCACTATCGCTCGGCGCACTGATGCGCCGGCGGACGTCTGGGAAATGTACGCTGTGGCGCATCAATGCGCCGGCGGCGCTCTAAAGGTTAAGATAATTCACTAGACTTGCAACTTGCAGAGAAAAGTTCTGGAACATCTTTCTGCTTCCCATCCTTCTCATGTTACCATGTAACTGCTGCCATTCTTTACTCGTACCTGAGCTGGACAAATTTTGTGTGTGCATGCATGCATGCATGCATGCTCACACACAGACACACGTGCTCAAAAGTGCACTCACTCACACACACACATGCACAAGCATGCACACATGCACACGCACACACACATGCTCAAGCGTGCACTCGCACACACACACACGCACACACTCACAGTGTATTCTCTGCACTTCAAGGGAGATATATCTGCATGCCATAGAGTGGATTGTCAGCATTGCTGAGCAATACAGAGAAAAAGTCTCAGCTGAACATGCTCTGCTGTACATCTATACAGCATGGGCCTCAGTGAGAAAATGACTTTATCCTCATGTTCCCATTGGCATGAAGAAATTTAATAACCACATATTCCTCTGTTTTTGTTCTTGGAGAGAGCAAAGAAATAAGCCTGGTAAATGGTCAGAGAAGCAAAAACTCAGAGAATGTAGATAAGAGTTGACACATTGTAATGAATCTGTAAGATGGGAATGTAACTGAATCAATGGGGTATGTTTAGTTGACATCAGTTCATACATAGGAACTTTCCATGCATAGAAACAAACTTGTCATGATTTGTTGGTAATTTGTGCACTTTATTTGAATTTTTGCAGGTAGCGGCAGTTGAGGATGATCTGTCTGCTGATGAGGCTGACACAAAGAAAAGGCGAGAAATTCTAGCAAGAAGACCCTCTTACAGGTACAGTAGTCTGCCCTTGGGTTTTCCTCTTAATTTTAGTGGCACAGACATGTACTTATGAACAACATTTGTCTTCTATCAGCCCTCTGGCCTGAACAAAATAGGTGTGGTTACACTAACATGACTACCCCATTTTTTTCTGCCGACCTTAATTTTTGACTCACATGCGAAGCAAAAGTGAGTCTATGTACTGAGCCGTGTCGTCCGTCCGGGCGTCCGTCCGGGCGTCCGTAAAAAACTTAAACGTTGGATTTTTCTCGGAGACTATTAAGTCTATCAACACCAAATGTGGCATGATGGTGTATGATGACAAGGCCTCAAAAAACATACATAGTGACTTGACCTTGCTTCAAGGTCAAGGTCACAGGAGCCATAAATGTGGTCTCAAAAACAGTCATTTTTCACATTTTCCCAATTTTCTCCCACGTTATTGAGAATGGCGACCTTAGCTACAAGTGGTATATAGGTCAAAGCAAGCCCTATCTTTTGATACCAGTTTGGTTGACCTTGCTTCAAGGTCAAGGTCACAGGAGCTCTTCAAAGTTGGATTGTATACATATTTTGAAGTGACCTTGACCCTGAACTATGGAAGATAACTGTTTCAAACTTAATAATTATGTGGGGCACATGTTATACTTTCATCATGAGACACATTTGGTCACATATCATCAAGGTCAAGGTCATTTTGACCCTTATGAAATGTGACCAAAATGGGGTAGTGAACCACTAAAAGTGACTATATCTCATGGTAGAAAGTGCCAATAAGCACCATTGTGCTTCCTATGTCTTGAATTAACAGCTTTGTGTTGCATGACCTTGGATGACCTTGACCTTGGGTCAAGGTCACATGTATTTTGGTAGGAAAAATGTGTAAAGCATTTCTTTGTGTATGATGTCATTGGTAGGTTTAGTTGTTTGACCTTGACCTTGAAGGTCAAGGTCATATAAAGGTCAAGGTCAAGCATGTGAGTCGTATGGGCTTTGCCCTTCTTGTTTTTTTTTCGTGCAAAATAAAAAGTAATGGCATAAGATGAACTGTGTGCTGCCCCATCTTCTAGGTACCGGCAGTCAAAAATTAGATTTGTGCTTTTGTTTATGAAATGTGTTTTTATGGAAAGTGGTAACAAATACAAGAAAAACAACAAAAAAGTAAGTGGCTAGCTTTATTAGTTCCCGAGATATTGCTCATCAAAGTCGCGACCCTGAGCGAAGGCCAAAATAAACAAAGATTTCAGCAATTTTACAACTTTATCATTGTTTACACTAATACAGCACAGTTCAGATATTGACATATTCTTAAAATAGAAGTTGCTGCCAGTAAGAATCTGCAATAAGAAACATGCCTGCAGGAAGGGTAAAGCAGAGATCTATATCATGCCAAAGTGGCTTCAAAATGACTTCAAAAGAGCATGAATATTGCCCAGGGGGGCATGTTTACAGGTCTGTAGTTCTCATAATAAGGGACACAGAGGCCTCAAAATCCATTTTCACACCTCGATGTACATATATATTAAGCCTAATTTTATTTTAGCAATACACTTTAGTGGAAAAAAAGTTATAGGGCTTCACAATTGACAAAATCCTCAATTTCCACGACGGAAATCGGCAGTTTTTAACTAAATTTCACTTTAAAGACCAATATCTTCAGAACTATGGCAGTCTGAGTATTCAAATTTGGCCTGTAGTTTATGGACACAATATGCAACAGACAAACATTCAAATTCAATACTTTAAGTTAGTAGTTAGAACTAAATGTACTTGTGAAAGTAAAAAAGTGCAAGTTTTTAGTGGTCGCACAGTGGGAAAAGTGAACTTAAAGACAATTATCTTCAAATCTATTCAAGGGTCAACTTTCTAATTTGCTATGCAATTTATGCACAAACTAAGCAACTCTAAAACATTCACAATTCAATAGTCAGAAATTGCAAAACATAATTATGAGGAATTTATGCCCGTTTCAGTGGTAAAACTGGAAAACTTACCTTCACATGGACAGCAGAAAAGACTCAAGAGTATTCAAATTTGGTCTACAGTTTATGTGAGTCATTCTTAGCTAGTGGAGACCAAATACAGGAATTTGATTCAAATAACAAACTTACCAGAAGGGTCCAACAACTTGTGCCATTTTGAAGAGATGTGTATCGACTATCTGAATATGTAAGCAGTGAATCAGTGTCTATAATACTTTAGACCAAAAAAAAAATAATTGTGGGTGGTCCCTGCACGGGTAACCTGCATGATGTTGTGACACCAATGCAAGAAATTAATAACTAGAAATCTTTTTTTCCCAAAAAAAACTATTAATATGATTGGAGTACTTATTTATCCATCAGTGTGAATGATTTTTAAAGATAATAAGTGCAACTGGTAAGGGGAATGAGGCAAACAAATGTGTGACGCCATGTGCAGGTTACCATCCCACTTATTTTTTCCCCTTCAGTCCAGATTTTTGTACAATCACAGTCATACTAAAGCCACATGATTTTCACATACAGACACTTGAAATATTTCAAGGATCACATAGTAACACTAATTATTTGATGAAAATTGGCTATTCAAATGTATGAAAATGGTAACCTGCGCGATGCGCGACACAAAATGGTGACGCGCGTGATGCAAGAAACCCGATCCCATGCTTCAAAGTTCCTTGAGAATTTAAAAGAGAAATCACTACTCAGTACTCCAGCAATAGTTAGTTTGATCGACAAAACATACATGACGGAAAGAAACAAGACGTTTTCTACAAAAGCAACGCAGATCACTTGGTTTCCCGGTTACCAGCAACACACACGACACCCGAAAAATCGACACGCGATGGAAATTTTCCGGTAGCAAATCAACTAAGTTTCTAAATCTATCGCTGCTCAGTCAAAACTGAGCATTGTATTCAATACTATATAGCTTTAGAAACTGCGCACACTTTGCAAACAAAAGAAGTCCGAAATCGAGCGATTTTCAACCAGAACAGTACAAAGTGAAACACGTGGTAACCTGCGCACGTGGGATTGCCAACGTGTGACACGTCATTGAATTTGCTGTAGAAAGGCCGCCACACGTGACTGGGGAATGTGGCACTGTGGAAAGATTACGTCCATGTTTCAACGGTTTTGGTGTTGTAGTAGTATAGCAAAACAGGATAAGCCGGGGTTTTCTGTGGGCCCCAGTATCTATGTTGGTTGGTCGTGATTGGCGGGATTTTGTCGCATGTTTTCAGTTTTTTTTTAAAACCGGTTGTTTCAAAAACTGAATTTGACTTTTTTTTTGCGCGGTGTGTTCGGTGTTAGTGAAGGGGGGGGCGGGCCGGCTGGCGGGAACGAATCGCTAGAGGGCAAACTCAACACTAAGACATTACAAGCCTCCTGCAAGTACTACTTGTTCTCCTTTGTCTTGAGTAACAACGTGCTTGGTGTTTTCATATGTTTTCCATGTTTTCCGAACAGAATTCTTGTGTATTGTGTAGTTGTTGGTCGTCCTGCTGGACCCTAAAAGTTGAATGAGCGGAATTGTTGTGACTACCATGAGTACGCAAGGTAACTGTGCCTCGAGTTTTGAAACCCGGCGAATAATTACGACCAAGAAAGCAAGCAACTTAAAAGCTTTTGAATGTCTAAGCTCCTTTTAGTATTACAGTCCATGGCCAAACCACATACAAGCAGCAAGTTGATTG
Source organism: Theodoxus fluviatilis (assembly GCA_034096865.1). Classification (NCBI taxonomy): domain Eukaryota; kingdom Metazoa; phylum Mollusca; class Gastropoda; order Cycloneritida; family Neritidae; genus Theodoxus; species Theodoxus fluviatilis. Next base: position 5,134 of record JAWQFJ010031677.1, on the reverse strand, counting down.
AGGTATTCAACTAAGCTTAAAATCGTTTATTGCAGTTTGGGACAAAGCAAATAGCATTGGTGTCAGCTTTCCAGAGATATTTTAACCGACCGCCATTTTTCATGCACGACAAACTATCCGGGATTGAATTAAAAAGATTAAACCTGCATAAAATAACTTTTTGCCCACGGCTACCAGTTTTTCCAGATCATTTACACATAAAGTAAAAACACAAAATATGAATTGATTTTATTAAAAGATAAAATTTATCGATGACATTTTTTTGTTTTGGGTGGGCTGGAAAGAGGCTGTTTCCTGAGAGTCTCCACTAGCTAAGAATGACTCATGTACATATCAAACAACTTAAAAAGATTCAGAATCAACACAAGATTCTATAGTTGTAACAATAGTCATAACAAAAATATGCAAAAAAGGGTCAACGTCAGTACACTGAATTTCAGTACCAGAGCTGAGAGCACAAACGGTTCATAATATGAATGCATATGTTACTTTTATGTACAACTACAATCTCCTATTAATTGCCAGGGTGAGCAGCAAGGTAGTTTTTACAGTCACTGTACATCTCACTGAGATCAGCAGGGGGGAACTGAAAATAAAAAAAGAATGTTTTAGCTGCGAGTTGCAACTACTGAACTAGCTGAGTTCTGTGGAAACAGACGACAGAAAGGCTTCGATTCACAACTTCCGGTTCAACCACTTGTGTTTGAAATCACGTTTTATGCATCTAAACTATGAAAAACAAACTGCATCAATACACAAATACCCTTAAAACGTTTTCCTCCATCAGCAGGTGCAATATTTTGACCAGTTGCTTTGACTTTAAAAAATCAGTGACTTCAATACGAGGACAACCGGCGCATCAGATCTGCAATCGGTCTTTGTCAAAAATCGACTGAGAGTTCAACGTCATTTTCAAATATTTTCACGAAATAAAATCAATAATCCGTCTACAAAAACAACCATAAGATTCTTCTTTTTAAAATAAATGTTCACTTACCGAAATATCGTTCGATTTTCTGGAGAAATGACGAAGTGAAACAGTCCGGTGGAGCGGAAGATTTTTCCGTGTCGACCACGTTGAGACATTCGAATTGAATGAGCGGCGCTTTGCGCGCATGCGCCGTAGATCTTAGTTTCGTATGTCATTAAAACCGGCGAAAAACGACCTTTTACACACGCGCAATGGAATTTTGCATGGTGACCCGATTCCGCCAACCACGCGAGACGGAAAACCAGTGGCAGCCAGCGCTGCGAACGCTGCGCTTTCAGCATGTGGGATTGCTTTTCTAATTAATTTTTACACTTGCGTTCTTGCATTAAACTAATATTAATTAGCTGCAATCGATAGACGAAGATTCAAACTTTTTATTCCCATGTTTAATATTGCTTGAAAAACAAACAGAATGGAGAAATCTCTTCTGAAAAAAGGCCAAATTTCAAGCAATTTTGGCGTTTCCCGCATAGCTGTATAGAGGCTGCCGGTACCTACATCTTCTCTGCCCTATGAGCACTTGGGGGAAGCCACTTTTAGGCACCACAGAAAAAAGTTGTGGTTACCGTAACTACTGATCCTTTTTTTTCATTCTGCCAACCCTAATCTCTTTTTCTTTGTTTTCAAAAGGGGGGGGGGGGGGATTGATTATAATGAATTGTGTGCTGTCCCATCTTCCTGTCCTATGAGTAGGTTGCGGCAGTCAAAATTTGGTTATGAAATGAGAATTTATGTTTTGATGTATATTTGAAGAACAATACAAAACAAGCAAAACACAAAAAAGAGTAAGCGGATACCTTTATTGGTTCCTGAGATATTGGCATTTTAAGATATGCGCTGTCGCGCTGCCCTTTAAAACTGAAAAATGTGGCAACTTTAACAGCATAAAGCTACTACATAATAATGGCTTAGTCATTTCAGCTTTTGAGAATCAGTTCTCAGCAACCAGGAATAGCAAAAAATCATTGTTTCAACACTCTAGTCTCATATTTGTTTAACCAGCAAGCACTGAAACTTTTCCAAAAACACAACTGAAAACAAAACCAAACTGCACGGGGGCAAGTTTAGGCTATCACAGAATTGAATTTATTTAAAGCAGCTCTCTGGAACTTCCAGATCTTACAAACAAACATGCATAGAACAAGCCCATTTTTTTCATGAGATTATTGCAAGACATTTTTGACAAATTCACTGCCAAAGTCAGGAAAAACATCAATTTGACCGGCGTCCGGACGTTCTGCCATGTACATATATATAAAGCTTCATAACTATTGAACTATATACAGAATCTTTACCAAATTTTGAGACATTGCACATTATGCATTTATCTACATTCCTACATAATGTGGAATTGAAAGCTGGAAAAATATGAAAAATAAGGGGGGAAAGTCATTAAAAAAATAGAAAAGTTGGATGTTTCTGTCTGTACACACACAACAACTGTCATAACTTTTGGACCAATTGATGGATTTACCTTAAATTTGAAGGCAAATGGAAAAAAACCCATGGTTTGCTCTTATGGACACTGAAAAAGGACAATTGTTCAGTGAAAGGAACCCCTTCAGGCTTCAGCGCCGAGCAAGCCCCCCCCCCCCCCCCCCCAAAAAAAAAAAAAAAAAAAAAAAAGTTAGCAAGCAAGCACAGACTGTCATTTCAATTTACAGCAAATTTTCAAACAAGTACTCCTTAAAATGATGATACTTTTGTCCCAAATTGTCTGGTGCTTCAACGATGAACGCACGCTGAAGTGCAATCTACACAACGCCATTGCGGTCCGATGTACACACAAACAGACCTGTGGATAATTTCTGTCCATTTTCTCCTTTCAAGCGCACAATCTGGGTGCTAGATTCATCATACATTAACATCAAATATAGCGTTGGAAAGGGGAAATCTTGTAGAATCCGAGGGTGTCTGCACGAAATTGATCGGAAAAGCGGGAGTGAGCAAATATTAACAAAATGTCCGATGGCGTTCGAACTTTCATCCATAACTCGTCTTTCGATTTTCACCGGAAGTTCAAACATACACCGAACGAAAGAGCAATCTTTCCTCTAATGAGTTGTACAGTTTCAACTTGATCCAATAAGAAACTTCGATGGACGAGTGTTTAGAAGAGACAAACCCGAGTCGCGAAATGCAAATTTTGTCGTGCCTCCGTGAGTCGGTAGTGCAAGGCTAACGCTTTACTGTAATAAGCCGCGTGTAGCGGCAGTGGGTGTTTCTACGTAATCGGCTTGTATTTTCTCAGCGGAAATAAGACGGATTAACACAAAATTACACACACACATGTTCTTCAAACCTTATAAACAACTTTCATTCATACTTTATTCACAATATTTTGTGGATTGTCCACAATCAGCCAAGAAACTGAAGTGGTATTGCCGAGTGCATTTTGGCTAGTAGCACAAAAGTAAGGACACTGGTTGCTACATGCACTGTCGATTGTGAATACAAATCATTACCATACGGAATCCTACCCACTAGTAAAAAAAATAGACAACATCAGAAAGGACTCTTTAATCTTTCGTGATACATATTGCTCATTTTTGTGTTATTAATATTCGAATCCTGGAAAAAGTGGATTTTATCGGAAGACGGCCTACCCTTCCAATGTTCTTTCCGAAGATACGATTCGGCGTCTATACCTAAGCACACTCATGAATGAAGCGTATCTGGAAACATTCTTTGACTTCTACAACCTTTTTCCCAATATGTGGCAAAATATTGCCCAATAAATATCGTTCCGTATGGAGACTAGTCCTATCATTGTCTCTTTAATTAGTCATCAACTGATATACATACCCCAATCAGAGAAATACCTACCAGATTTCAGGTTGACATGTATTTCCGTTCGACAATTCAAGCAATCTAGCCGGCTCTCACCGCCGCTTTTGACTCAGAATCCGTTGTGCGATAGTCAACGCGCGCAAATCGCGGAATATGCTCGCTTCGTTTTGATCCGAGCGATTTGTCGTGACGACTTACGACTAATGATAACATAAACACTAATACCCTCTTTCGAAGAGTATGAGAATCCTAAATCCGGTGCTTTCATTTTTTGTGGACATTCACCTGGTCAACTAGCAAAGCAAAAGGTGAGTTCTATTACTGAGGCCTTGTCGTCACGTCCGTCCGGAGCCGCCGTCCGTCCGGGCGTCCGACCGCCGGGCGTCACGTTAAACAAAGGGAACCCTTTCATAACGTGTGGCTATTTGGTGTCTCGGGAGACGATATTATGGCATTCTATCACACACAAATGCTGAGGCCTGATCGGTGTAAATGATGACAAGGCCCTCATACAAATACTTATACTATTAGTGGCACATGACGCTTGGAACGCTTTTCGATCGGTCAAGGGTCACACGGTGAAGCCATGAAGATGTGTGGTCTCAAAAACAGTCATCGGTGTTATCACCATTTTCAACACCAATTTATACTGCAACCAGGGATTGAATGATGGGGAATACCGAGCGACCTGAGCATCACAAGTGGATCATCACTAGGTTGCAAAGACAAGCCCTATCTTTTGATACCAGTTTGATTGACCTTGCTTCAAGGTCAAGGTCACAGGAGCTCTTCAAAGTTGGATTGTATACATATTTTGAAGTGACCTTGACCCTGAACTATGGAAGATAACTGTTTCAAACTTAATAATTATGTGGGGCACATGTTATACTTTCATCATGAGACACATTTGTTCACATATCATCAAGGTCAAGGTCACTTTGACCCTTATGAAATGTGACCAAAATGGGGTAGTGAACCACTAAAAGTGACTATATCTCATGGTAGAAGTGCCAATAAGCACCATTGTGCTTCCTATGTCTTGAATTAACAGCTTTGTGTTGCATGACCTTGGATGACCTTGACCTTGGGTTCAAGGTCACATGTATTTTTGGTAGGAAAAATGTGTAAAGCATTTCTTTGTGTATGATGTCATTGGTAGGTTTAGTTGTTTGACCTTGACCTTGAAGGTCCCGAAGGTCAGGTCATATAAGGTCAAGGTCAAGCATGTGAGTCGTATGGGCTTTGCCCTTTTTTTTTTTTTTTTTTCTTTGTTCTTGTAGTTAGGATGCGCCTTTAGTTGCGATTTATTTATCTTCAAAATCGTTGAGAGAAGTCATCGGCTTTTTGTAGAAA